>SJXQ01012837.1:271281-320251 GCA_006408695.1 Aepyceros melampus
AAGTCTGGCTTGGAGAATTTTGAGCATTACTTTACTAGCATGTGAGATGAGTGCAATTGTGCGGTAGTTTGAGCATTCTTTGGCATCGCCTTTCTTTGGAATTGGAATGAAAACTGACCTTTTCCAGTCCTGTGGCCACTGCTGAGTTTTCCAGATTTGCTGGCATATTGAGTGCAGCACTTTCACAGCATCATCTTTCAGGATTTGAAACAGCTCAACTGGAATTCCATCACCTCCACTAGCTTTGTTCATAGTGATGCTTTCTAAGGCCCACTTGACTTCACATTCCAGGATGTCTGGCTTTAGGTGAATGATCACACCATTGTGATTATCTGGGTCATGAAGCTCTTTTTTGTACAATTCTTCTGTGTATTCTTGCCACCTCTTCTTAATATCTTCTGCTTCCGTTAGGTCCATACCATTTCTGTCCTTCATCGAGCCTATCTTTGCATGAAATGTTCCCTTGGTATTTCTCATTTTCTTGAAGAGATCTCTAGTCTTTCCCATTCTATTGTTTTTCTCTATTTCTTTGTATTGGTCTCTGAGGAAGGCTTTTTTTTAATCTCTCCTTGCTATTCTTTGGAACTCTGCATTCAGATGCTTATATCTTTCCTTTCCTCCTTTGCTTTTCACTTCTCTTCTTTTCACAGCTATTTGTGAGGCCTCCCCAGATAGCCATTTTGCTTCTTTGCATTTCTTTTCCGTGGGGATGGTCTTGATCCCTGTCTCCTGTACAATGTCACGAACCTCATTCCATAGTTCATCAGGCACTCTATCAGATCTAGTCCCTTAAATCTATTTCTCACTTCCACTGTATAATCATAAGGGATTTGATTTAGGTCATACCTGAATGGTCTAGTGGTTTTCCCTACTTTCTTCAATTTAAGTTTGAATTTGGCAATAAGAAGTTCATGATCAGAGCCACAGTTAGCTCCCAGTCTTATTTTTGCTGACTGTATAGAGCTTCTTCATCTTTCGCTGCAAAGAATATAATCAGTCTGACTTCGGTGTTGACCATCTGGTGATGTCCATGTGTAGAGTCTTCTCTTGTGTTGTTGGAAGAGAGTGTTTGCTGTGAGCAGTGTATTCTCTAGGCAAAACTCTGTTAGCCTTTGCCCTGCTTCATTCCGTATTCCAAGGCTAGATTTTCCTGTTACTCCAGGTGTTTCTTGACTTCCTACTTTTGCATTCCAGTCCCCTCTGATGAAAAGGACATCTTTTTGGGGTGTTAGTTCTAAAAGGTCTTGTAGGTCTTCATAGAACCATTCAACTTCAGTTTCTTCAGTGTTACTGGTTGGGGCATAGACTTGGATTACTGTGATATTGAATGATTTGCCTTGGAGACGAACAGAGATCATTCTGTCATTTTTGAGATTGCATCCAAGTACTGCATTTCAGACTCTTTTGTTGACCATGATGGCTACTCATGTCTTCTAAGGGATTCCTGCCCACACTAGTAGATATAATGGTCATCTGAGTTAAATTCACTCATTCCAGTCCCTTTTAGATGCTGATTCCTAGAATGTTGATGTTCACTCTTGCCATCTCCTGTTTGACCACTTCCAGTTTGCTTCGATTCATGGACCTAACATTTTGGTTGGTTGAAGAATGAAATTAGATAGTTTTTGATCAATGCTTGCCCCATGGCAAGTATTCAACAAAGGCTAGCTCTTATTTTTATTGTTATTAATAGTATTATTAATATTACCACCATTTCCCAAGTGTTTATGAAACATTTTGCACATATCAATTTTATATTCATTAGAGGAACCCCTGAGATAGGTTGGTTAGAGAGAGATTAGGATCTTCACTTTCTTTTTTTTTAAATATTTATTTTATTTATTTGGCTATGTCAGGTCTTAGTTGCAGCATGTGGGGTCTAGTTCCCCATCCAGGTATCAAACCTGGGTCCCCTGCATTGGGAGCATGGAGTCGCAGCCACTGGACCACCAGGGAAGTCCCAATCTTCACTTTCATGGCAGAAACCCAGACTCTGGATAGCAAAGTATTTGCTCATGACTTAGGACTTACAAGTGTCCAAGGCAGGTCTGAAATCCAGAGCTTCTGACATATTCTGGTTTCGNACAGAAAAAATGTTTCATAACAAGGACCCTTATTTTCTTTCCAAATCCATTGTCTTTCTCTTTATATTTTAGCAATACCAAATTATATGTGACTCTAAAACTAGCATATTGTTGTATGCAGTGCAAGAATCTGCACTTATGATTACATTGATTTCTAATGACTTCTTTTTCTTCTGTCCAACGTATGGACCCTTTTGGATCAATCGTTCTTTGTGACGTACCCCGTGTAGCTTCTGCATAGTTATCATTGTATTTATTAAAACAACATAATCATTTGCTGCCCTTTGCCCTCATATTTTAGGCTGGTGGATTCATTGGAGTCAATTCCATGGCTTATTTATCTCTATTTCCCCAGACCTATTCTTGAAACATGGAAGTAATGCAATTATGTTGGTTTTATTGCTTTGACTTTAATTGTGTCCCTAGTAATATCTTTCCACAGGATCCTAGCCCACTCTGCAGATCATCAGGGTAATTGGGACACACAATAGGGAGGTCAGGAACCTGCTTTAGGATAGTGATTAGACCTTGACTGGTGGGGAAGAAGGGTCTTCTTAGAAGGACGATGAACTTCTTTTAAGCTCAAAGATCTCCAAATTTGATAATCAGGCTGCACATGTCTTGCATAATGTTCTAATTTTCATAGACAGAGTCAAGGAAATATATTTCAGAGCAATTTCTTTCTCAGTACCCTAACGTAGTGTAACTGCTATAATGGCTAATACATGACACAAATATTACCACTCATCTCCCACAGAAAAGAGCACCATCTGAATCTATTGGATAATTCCTTACGAAGGGGATGATACCTACACTGTACAATTATACAATATATTTTAGATAAAATATAAGCAGAATTATTTGGATTAAGAAGCATAGCTTATAGTATATTAATTAAAATGTAACTCATAGTGAATTCTGCGATTTTTCTACAATCAAAAATCAGGATAACGTCAAAAATTAAATATGAATGCCCAAGTAGCATGTTCACAACTGACAAAGGCTGAGCCCAAGTATGTGGCTTCACTTTGACCACAAGTAGTCTTGTTAGCACTCAGTCTAAGAGGTGGACACCTCTGTGTCCAGTCCTAGTTAGCGCTATACTGAGGGAGATGTGTCCAACTTTCCCAGGTAGAAATCATGGCAAGAAGTGGAAAACCCATATTCTTTGTGAGTATTTGCTCTAAAAACAAACAGCAGAGCTGATCTGACCAAACTTATTCCCCCCAAATTTATGAGTAACTTCATATTCATATTCATACTTCCACAACTTCCCAGTGGAGGAAAGATATAGTGGTAAAAGGAGACAAAGACTTGATTTAAAAGAAAATGATTCTTCATAAGGTTAAAGTTTGGGGGGAAAGAATTACTTTTTATCATCATGCTTGTTAGTCACTCAATTGCATCCAACTCTTTCAACCCCATGAACTCTAGCCCACCACATTCCTCTGTCCATGGATTTCCCAGGCAAGAGTACGGGAGTGGGTTGCCATTCCCTTCTCCAGTGGATCCTCCCAATCCCATGTTCAAACCTGGGTGCCCTGCATTTCAGACAGAATACTTTCTATCAATAGTTCCTAAAGATTGCAGTGTTTTAAAATGTATGAAGAACTTGTTCATATGTAATCTTACTTGAAATTGATATAACTTCATGTCCAAGCAGGGCAAGTATTTTTATATGCATTGTCTAAATAAGAAAACTGAGGAATTGTTATAAACATCCTCATGATTGGTAAGAACCAAAAGAAAACCCCATTTTATTTGATTCTTAATCCAAAGCACTTTCATTATGATATGTAGTATGTGTCTTGTTTCTTTTCCTCAAATTTATTTCACCTCTTTTAAGGAATTCTTTTACACTCATGTCTTTATTTCTTAAGTGCCTATAGAAGTGCTGGGGTCAGAGTCATCATTCAATCATGATTCATTCAGTAATGCCAGTAGTTTCTCAAGAAAGCAAGTTTAGTGAAGAAGTTGACTCTGTATTTACATGGTTGGTCTCTCTCAATATGCATTTTTATTTCTTATAGCCCTTGAACAGTTTCCAGTGACAGTTGGGTGCTCAAGAAGTTGTGATATATTTTTTTTTACACATTGAATGAACTCTTAAGGTAATTATCTATAAGTTCCTTTAGTTTACAAAAACAATGGCTTAAGATTATGATAGACCTAAATGTGTGGAGAAGGCAATGGCACCCCACTCCCGTACTCTTGCCTGGAAAATTCCATGGACGGAGGAGCCTGGTGGGCTTCAGTCCATGGGGTCACTAAGAGTCGGACACGACTGAGCGACTTCACTTTTACTTTTCACTTTCATGCATTGAAGAGGGAAATGGCAACCCACTCCAGTGTTCTTGCCTGGAGAATCCCAGGGACGGGGGAGCCTGGTGGGCTGCCATCTATGGGGTCGCAAAGAGTCGGACACGACTGAAGCGACTTATCAGCAGACCTAAATGTGAAACAGAGCAAACCACATGGTCCTTGCCCCCCCTCCACATCCTCCGCCTGCCTTTTGTCTGTGGAAAACTTTAGTCAATGGATAAGTTTAATCAGAGAACTGAGAACATGCAAAAACAAACACGACTGAGCGACTTCACTTTTACTTTTCACTTTCATGCATTGAAGAGGGAAATGGCAACCCACTCCAGTGTTCTTGCCTGGAGAATCCCAGGGACGGGGGAGCCTGGTGGGCTGCCATCTATGGGGTCGCAAAGAGTCGGACACGACTGAAGCGACTTATCAGCAGACCTAAATGTGAAACAGAGCAAACCACATGGTCCTTGCCCCCCCTCCACATCCTCCGCCTGCCTTTTGTCTGTGGAAAACTTTAGTCAATGGATAAGTTTAATCAGAGAACTGAGAACATGCAAAAACAAAGGAAAACAGTCAAAGGAGACCAAATAATAATAATGTACTGAGCGACTTCACCTTCCCTTTTCACTTTCACGCATTGGAGAAGGAAATGGCAGCCCACTCCAGTGTTCTTGCCTGGAGAATCCCAGGGACGGGGGAGCCTGGTGGGCTGCTGTCTCTGGGGTCACACAGAGTCGGACACGACTGAAGCGACTTAGCAGCAGCAGCAGCAAACATAGTCAAGGACCTTTAGTTCTTTCTCAAGGACTATAGATAATATTCTGAGCCATATCCTGTGAGCTGTCTTACAGATACTAAAACCCTAGATGGAAAAGTTAACTACATGACGACCAGACTATTCCCACTACGTAAGGTGCTGTAATTGGCCTCAAAGAAATGCAAACAAACCAACCCTGGAACTGAAGATTAACTACATTTGAAACAATCAAGATGAGGCTGGTCAGACCACCAATGACCAATTTGAAGATGACTGTCAGAAATGACTGTGCTATTTCTGCGTGTAGGAACCCTCTTCTATCTATAAAATCTCTGGCTCCACTGGTGTCAGTGGGGGAGTCAATGTTTGGACAGATATCTGCCCTCCCCACTAGTTGCTGGCATCTTAAATAAAGCAAACTTTCCATTCCACCAACCTGACCACTTAATTTGCTTTGGGGTTGTGAGCAGGCAGACCCCAACTTTCGGTAACAAGAGTATGTCACTTTCTTTCAGTTTCTCAATTCAGCTAAAAAGTTGGAGGGTTAGTTAAATTAGCATAGCTAAATTAACTACAGGCCTCTCTAAATTTCTGAAATTCTTTGTGCAAAGAATCATTGTTCAAAATTGCAAACATGAAGCAAATGGCTTGTTTTTACTTTCATCACAAATTAATTTCAATTCTCAGTGCACAAACTTCTTGTTTAGCAAGTGATTCACTTTTATTCCTTTTTGGATTCAAGAACTATACAAAAGTCCCAAGTATTTATTTGTGCTCAGTGCATTGATTATATTTCTCTATTCATTGTTTTTTTTCTACTGGTTAAAAAGAGGACATAGATGGTCCAGCCCACTTTGTCTCTCCACGTCTAAGTCCTGGAGCTTTGCATTCACTGTGTCCATCACCTTCCTCACTCTCATTGTCAACAGCTATTGAAGTCCCCTTTACAATGTCTCTGTCATTATTTAATCACTTCATCAGTAGCCTTATCACAATCATCCTTGCCACATCACCAGTATCATCCATCAGCAGCACCTCATCATTGTTCACATTGCTACACCAGAGTCATTCATTTTAGCATTAGCACCATACTAACATCACATCATCATGGTTGCCATCACCTGATTCATCATCCCTGCTGTCAAAACCATCCCAGTAACCATCCTTATAATTAGCTATAGCAGAAACATCAAGCCTGTTATCTAAATGTGATGTTTAGATCTTATATATCAAAGACAATTGTTTCATATATTTTTTCCTTTTCCCACCATATGATTAAAACCTTCACATGAAGCTTAACATTTTAAAATAGCAAAGGCAAGATATTTAATCATATTTTCAAGATTTGTAGCTCATGTTCATTGGTGTATAAACCACAGACTTTTTAGAGGACCTCCAATGCTGTAGGAATGATCTCCTCTAGAAAATCCCCATATGCTGCAAGATCAGTAAATCTATAAGCAGATACCTAATAAGTAATACTGTCCCCGGTGGCTCAGAGGTTAAAGCGTCTGCCTCCAATGCGGGAGACCCGGGTTCAATCCCTGGGTTGGGAAGATCCCCTGGAGAAGGAAATGGCAATCCACTCCAGTATTCTTGCCTGGAGAATCCCATGGACAGAGAAGCCTAGTACATTACAGTCCACGGGGTCGCAAAGAGTCGGACACGACTGAGCGACTTCACCTTCACCTTCACTTTCACCCTATGCTAGTTTGGAAAAAGTAAAAATATTAATACAAAATCAATCTTCTAACCCTAAAAGAGCTGACATGAATTTTCTTCAGGCAAAAACAGAAAGACAAAAGTCTGCCACTATTTATAGAAGGCCAGTTATATTCTGGAAACTGCACAAATTGTTGTATGGGATATAGGATGAGTACACTTGTTGCATGGGAAGTGTTACTTATAATTTGAGAGTCACACATTGTCCTCTACTATTATGCTTGTACCTTCTTTAATAGGCTCTGAACTCTTGGAAAACAAGAATCTCTGTTTGTGTTTCCAAGGCACTTAGCACAGCAGTTCTCTGATAGCAACAACTCATCACATCACGTTTTTTTGTTGAATGAACATCATTTCAATGAATTATTTAACAAAACAAACAAGGGAGTTTGTATAACCTGAATTATGACCACTAAGAGTTATAACAAATTATGTAGTAGATATTAAACTTACCTATAGCTATTGGAAAGCTATTGGGGAGATGGATAAAATTACTTTTAAATCTCATCCATAGATATTAAGGTATGATGTCTATTGTGAAGCACTTTAAGCTGGAGTAAAAAATATTCAGGGCAAAGTGCATCGATTATCAATTAATGAACATTTCCTTGAAATGAAAATTAAAGTGCCGCCTTACCTGAACTTCCTGGAAACAGCAGTCCACAGGAGATTGTTTGATCCCTAAATATCCATCTCACTCCCACTCTGTTTCGAATATGACCTCATCTTCTTCTTTCCCGGTATGGTTGAGGCCACCAGGAACAAAGAACTCTGCTCCAACTCAATAAACTTGATTTTGGATAACTCTTGGAAGAATCTACAATGGCTTTCACTTCTCGTGGTCCTCCACAATTCCAGAAACTGTGGAGTTTCTGCTCCATTTTTCCTGCTTTCATTGCAGGCTTTTCAGTCATATTTAACCAGAGTGACATCATTTGGAAAGAGGTTTTAAAGATCTCCACAGTGCTTCTAAACTCTTAAAAGCAAATCTGTAAATTCAGAGATTTCCAAGTCATTGGTCCTTCTTCTTTCTCCTTTATTCCAGTTTCTTTGTATCCCTACTCTAATTTCTGTTACTATCATTGTAGTCTTTTTGGTTGATATTCCAGGTTGGAATACACTGGGTTGAAAGAAGTGATGGTAGCACTGAGAAGCAAAGAAAGGACATAGTTTGAGAAATATTTACTGTACAAAGCATCATCATATATATTTAAGTATTTCTGCTAACAATATCAAAATTTGAATAAAAGAATGAAGATTTGGACAATATGATGTGATTTATAGTAAAGAACCTTTAAACACAGGAGATAATAAAAAAGGAGAGAGTTTTACACAAAGGAAATACAAAGAAGATTAAAATTCACTGACAAGATTAAAATGAGCATTGGAAATGGAAGGTCCAGCATCAACACTACAGGAAAATATGGTGTGAATAGCAAGTTTATGGAGTTCCCACAAAATAAAGGAGTCAGATACTAAATACATAAGTAAATATAAGAAAAATGGCACTGAGAAAACAAAGGTGTAGTAATGGAGGAACAAAGAATAGATTCTCAGTAGATGAAAAATGTGTGTTTCAAAAAAGGAGACTATAAGACATTCACAAAAAATTTAAATGATAGAGTATAATAATAGAATGAAACTTTTTTTCTGAGCTGAAAAGGATATCTAAATCACAGGTACCCATCAAGAGAGTATTTAAAATAAGCAGTTCTGCTGGAGACTGAATGGCTATGCTCCTTTCTCTCAATTGAGATGTCAAAATCCTAACCCCCAGTGTGATTTAGGAGATGAGGTTTGGGGAGGGTAAGGAGATCATGAGGACAGATCCCATGTGAGTGGGATGGTGCCCTGTTACAAGAGGTGCAGAGAGCTCCCTTATCCTTTCTGCCTTTGATGTATCCATGGGAAATATGGACCAGGAAGCAGGCCCTCATCAGACACCAAATCTGCTGGCACCTTGACCTTGGACTTCCCAGCCTACAGAATTCTGAGAAGTAAAATCGTGTTGCTTATTAGTCACAGAGGCTTAAATGGTTTCCTGTTGCAGCAGCCGAAACCAAGACAAACACCTAGGAATAGTCTAAACAAGATTATGTTGAAGGTCAAGAATAGACATTCACCTGCAATCACTCAGATTGGGGAATGAGAATGTGGAGAAGTATACACTGTGGAATAAAAACTGAGTTTACCGAAGAATGAAGCCTTTATCTCCATAAATTTAAATTCCAAAGACAATGGAACACTTTGAAAATCAACTATACTTGTAAAACTTAATTTTAAAATTAATAAAAATAAGAAAAGGAGAGAAAAGAAGACAATGAACCCCTACTGAGTTTTTATACTCAACTAAGCTTTATTTCTTCTGGGAGGAAAATAAAAAACATGCAAAAGATGAAAAACATGTTCTTCCTTGGAAACAATACTTAAGATAAATTCAGGGAAAATATAAACAAGAAAAACAATGACAAAATACTGCGTAATGTCAAAAATCAGGAAAGGAATAGAGATTTGCAGCATAAACTGATGTATGAGTACTAAACCTAAGAATCATGAACCAATTATAAATTATCATTTTAAATATAACTCAACCTGACATCTACTTGGTTTTATGTATTCATTCATTAATCCTAAAAACATTAATTAAGAGCCTACTATTCTGGTAGCTTGGACCTTACCCTTGTGGGACCGTTTCCTTAAGGAATTCATTCTGTAGTTGGAGATATATTCACCAAACTAGAAAAGAAATATGAAAAAAATCAATGTGTGATAAGCATGTCACAGAAAAATTGATGTGAAGAATGACTCAATATATTTTAGTTTGGGATAAAGTAAGGGCTTCTCCGGTGGCTCAATGGTAAAGAATCCGCCTGCAATGCAGGAGTTATAGGATATGCAGATTCGATCGCTGGGTCAGGAATATCCCCTGGAAGAGGTCATGGCAACCCACCTCAGTCTTCTTGTCTGGAGAATCGAATGGACAGAGAAGCCTGGTGGGCTACAGTTCATAGAGTCGCAAAGAGTCAGATGACTGAATGGACTTAGCATGCAGGCACGGAAACTAAAGTGAGGGCCTTCTTTGAAGGTGACTTTAAACCGAGGCATGAATGTCAAAAAGCTTCTTTCAGTGTATAGCCTGGAAGAAGAGTGTTCAAAGAGAATGGAACCATTGCTGCAAGTTCCCAAGATAGGAATGAATATATGTCTGAAGAATCAAATGAAAGTAAGTGTGCTTGAAGCATAGTAACCGAAGTGAAGAATAACCAGGGGACCACATGTGTATCCTTTTTTCCCCAGGATGATCCAATTTTGTACCTGTTGTCTTCATGTAATTTTAATAGCAGCCCTTTTTATATTCAGTAGTGGCCTGCTATGAACAAAACATGATATTGTTATCCTGAAAAGGGTAAGCAATGGAATCTGAAAGATATACAAAGATATAAACAAAGATATATAAGCTTTGGTACTGTTTCCCAAGGTTTAATTTCATTTAGCAGTAGATCAGAAAGGAATAGAATTGCAAGAGAGATGCTCAAAAATATGTAGTACCTATGACTAAGGTCAGTGGTAGTGCTGTTAAAGCCCCAGTTAATCTATGAATTACATTATTTTCCTCTTTATCTATATTTTTGGATGCAGAACCTCAATGAACTTTTCCATGTATCTTCCTCTAAATTGTAGCTAAATAGACCATATTTTGATCCCCCTCGAATTTGCATGTGGCTTTTCTCTTTCTTGCAAAATAGCATTATGCAGGTACTCCATCACCAAGGCAACGAGATGTGGAGCATGAGCAGTTCAACCTTTGCAGATAACTCAGATTTAATTGGTCAATCTGCACTCTGTGGTGAGAGGAATGTAGACATTCTGCAATTCCATTATTATTTTTTAGCTCTTTTGCAACAGGTTGCAGAAAAGTCCATTTTCCTATGAACCTACTTTGTGTTTTTTTCTCCTAACTCATGTTGATGTGTTTCCCTTGTCCAATACAGTAATGTTCCTTTCTGATCAATACTGTGTACCTAACAGAAATGCTGTCAATCTTTGTAAACCTGAGTAAAGGATTTGGATTTCATTCTGAGTGTCATAGGAAATTGATGGCAAATTGAAAATACAGAAATGATATGACCTGATGTTTCCTCTGTCATCAGTCAGAGGGAACAATTAGAGAGTTGTAGCAATATTTCATTTCAGAAATGACTGTGGCTTTGCATAGGATGGGGCATTAGTGTTAGATAGCAATGGATGAATTCAAGCTGTAGTTTGAAGGTATAGGAAACAAGACTTCCTAATGGATTGAGGGTGAGAAAAAAGATCACATAGAGTAGAAACCAAGGCTCTATCCTTCATTTTACCAAGCTATTAGGGTGGAAAGTGTGACTACCTATTTATGCTGGGAGGAAAAAAAATGATAAAACAGATATGGTAGCTATCCCAAGAGTACAATTTTGGACCCATGTTTAAGATGTCCCAAAAGTGATAGAGTTAAAGGATACTTGAGAGTGACTTAAAAGGACAGGTGAGAAGCTTTGGTCAATGACATCAAGACATTATTAAACACCCTCAAACTGAATGAAATTACATATGGGGAAAATGTAACTGGAAATTAGAGGGGGCCCCAGGACTGACTCGTAAAGTACTCCAGCATTTAGAAGATTTAGTAAAATTGGATGAGCTAGCAAAATCTCCCAGGCCACAACAAGTAGTTGAGAGACACACACATGACTGTAGACACTACAGAGAGTTAGATACTTGAACCTTATCTTCTGACCACAGTGTTTGGTTTGACAGAGAGAAGAAATAGTCATGACCCTAGCAAGATTATTAAAAGTTTTTTTTTTTAATTTTTCTTACTAGAATTTTCAGAAAATGTCATCTTCTCTGATCTATAAAAAGAAAATGAAGATATAAACCCAGATTTTCAGAAATAATTAAGATTCCCGCTTCATGGAGGAAGTAAAACTGTTTATTCACACTTATGTTAATTGTTCATTAACTAATCATTATCTACCACTCAGCAGCACCTGGAAAACGATTTCATTCTGTCTTCCTTTACTAAAATATAAGACTTTGGAGAAAAAGGCTTTGTTTTGCTCCTGCATTTCTAGCACCTGGAATGATGCTGACACACAGTAGATGCTCAATAAATATTTCAAACAAATGTGATATTCATATGTTGTGTGGAACAAAGAAACTTCTCCAAAAATATTTTTAATTAAATGAACTACCCTTCCATTAAGATTCTTGATGCACTACCATTTATATGACCAGATACTATTTCTTCTGTCCAAAATGCTCTATTACTTTTTCCATCTGTATCTGATTTTTCCTTTCCAAATCCAAGATTAAATTCACATCTGCATCCCAGAGGATGTTATCTGTTATTTAGCAATTAGCATATATCTTCTTGCCATTTTTTGCCTTGTCTCATATAAACATGTTTTCCAAGGTTAAGTAAACTAGACAGATTCAATGGTCTAGCTCATCCATATCTCTTCTTAAAAACCTAGCCCTTCCATAGTACAAAGAAGGACCAAGCACCCATATCCTATACAGGCACACACGGAAGCAAGTCCTTGCCCTCTGGAGGAGAGACTCCTAGACCAAAGTCCTCCAGTCTATTTTTTGTCCACCAAGCATCGGATTTTCTCCAAAGAGAGAATTTAAACTGAGAGACTGTGACACATTCTCCCCTGACATAACAATTTATGTGAAGCCACGGCTGGAATCAGTACCATTACAAGGCTAAATTTTATGCCAGCCAGTGTTACAGGAGAACAAATATATAGACTAAGCGCATAGAGAGACTGAGGCTATATAGAGCTGTTGACTTTGTTCCTAGTAATTTTCCAGTTCTTAAACTGACTTACACTTTGTTTTCTGCCCTTGGGTTATATGGGATTCTTCTGTGCTTCATTCAATGAATCCCCACCCCTTGTTTGAACTCAAAGTATAGAAATTAAATTCTCTATCAAATTATTACCTTTGAGTCTGTCCAGGAAGTTTACACATTGTAGGGGTTCAATAAATATATGGCAGCATCTTTTTCAAGCTCCAGTTCCCCCTCCCCAGTAATTAGTTCAATATCTGCTCACAAATGTCATTATTATCTGTTTGTTTATAACCACATTTGCTTCATGCAGCCAGCAGAAGTAGTCCCTATCCATGTTTGAGTCACCAGACTGATAATGTTCAACTTCAACCTGTTGTTTCAGTGGTTGATGATGAAGCATGAATACTAGATTCTACAAGAGCAGGTTAAAAATATTTCTTTAAAATGTCAATGGAAAAAGACACTTTGAAATGGTCTCTTCATACAATATGCATCTCCAGATTCCTGCAGTGATGGTGCCACCTTTACTTCCACACAAAAGAATTATTTTTAGTCAAGTTGTTTTCCCCAATGCTGTCAATATTCACTAGATTTATTTACCCCATGAAGTATTTTTATTTTTATTTTATTTTTTTTGTTCTTCATCAAAACATCTCTTGTCCTTGCTGGGCTGATGGTCGAGGATCAAAAAGCAATATTCCAGCTGTTCTTAAAATCAGCATTTCTTAGCAAGGTTAAGCAGTGCTTTTTCAAACTCCCCGTGCTAGTGCTATATGCGTCATCTCCTGGTGAGTCAAACCTGTTATGTTAACGCATTGCACAGAGAAAGGCCAGCAAACTTTATAACTTTGAAAAAACAGCTTCTCTTCTTGGGCTACCTAAGTTGGCTTGAGATGTGTTTGTCTGGACTCCACCTGCCGCTTTAAACTCAACAAGCCTTTTCTTTAAACAGCTGATGCCACTTTCTTTTTATTATGGGCTCCTAAACTGTCACTACTTCCCTAACTGAGAAGATAAAGGGAATAAGGGTTTAGAGTCAAATCTTTTTTTTGGAAGAAACCCATTGGATGGGTTCCCCTCTTAAAGGGTTTGCCTTTGAGAGAAAGCCCCGAACAGCTAGACAGTGACCCTTCTCCACCCTCACACCTGAGCCCATACTCTGCCTTTCAACATTTCTGATGACCTCTACTCTAAGCCTTAGATAACTCTCTCCACTGCACTAAGCCAGCACAAGTCTGAGTGTGGTCATTCATGGAATGCAAATACAGAGTATTCCAAGGCTGAATAATTGGGGAAATGCTGAGCTAAACAAAGTTGATGGTTTTCTCATGGCAGAAATTCTTTATGTCTTTAAAATGTTAAACTACATTCTACATTTTCAGGAGGGAGATAAGGAATGCCTGTTTCCTGAGTTTATTTGACTGCAAGACTACTTGGTGTGAAATATCTTGGGGGGCCTCTCTTTAGTCTTTTGGGCAGTTCCCAGCCTTGACGTCTTAGACTGTTGACCATGCCTTGATGTGGGAATTTTGGTACCTGTTTGTGTCTTTGGCAACATTATTATTCCAAGTCCCAAGTCCCTCATGTCTCCATTCTTCTCTCACTCACCCTTTATTTAGGTTTAATCATCCAGTCCCACTGCCTCTCACCTATAATTCATGTATTGTTGCTTACATTCCATCAACCTGATGCTCCTCCTTTCAAAATCATTGTATCCCTTTTCTTTCTGATGAAATTCAATTTCTCTGTCATGGATTGGCTCCAGTGTTACTGCTTCTTTCCTTGACTCATAGGATGACAGATTAGAAGAGATCTCAGTAATTATTTTGGCTTGAATCTCAGCTGATAAGCATTGGGTTGGTCAAAAATTTCGTTCAGGTTTTTCCATAATGTTTTACAGAAAAACCTGAACGAACTTTTTGGCCAACCCCATATTTAGTAAGGGTACAGGTCACATAGGAAGTATGTGCTAGAACTAGCATCTGAACTGGACTAATAAAGTTAAGGCTTCTGTGAGTTATCCAGACTAGGTTCAGAATTGTACAGCAGGGTTTAAGAAAGAGGATGGGGAAACAGTAGAAACAGTGTCAGACTTTATTTTTGGGGGCTCCAAAGTCACTGCAGATGGTGACTACAGCCATGAAATTAAAAGACACTTACTCCTTGGAAGAAAAGTTATGACCAACCTAGATAGTATATTCAAAAGCAGAGACATTGCTTTGCTGACTAAGATCCGTCTAGTCAAGGCTATGGTTTTTCCTGTGGTCATGTATGGATGTGAGAGTTGGACTGTGAAGAAGGCTGAGGGCAGAAGAATTGATGCTTTTGAACTGTGGTGTTGGAGAAGACTCTTGAGAGTCCCTTGGACTGCAAGGAGATCCAATCAGTCTATTCTGAAGGAGATCAACCCTGGGATTTCTTTGGAAGGAATGATGCTAAAACTGAAGCTCCAGTACTTTGGCCACCTGATGCGAAGAGTTGACTCATTGGAAAAGACCCTGATGCTGGGAGGGATTGGGGGCAGGAGGAGAAGGGGACGACTGAGGATGAGATGGCTGAATGGCATCACGGACTCAATGGACGTGAGTCTGAGTGAACTCCGAGAGTTGGTGATGGACAGGGAGGCCTGGTGTGCTGCGATTCATGGGGTCGCAGAGAGTCGGACACGACTGAGTGACTGAACTGAACTGAACTGAACTTGGGCATTGTATTGCAAGAATTAAATGGAGTCACATGTTAAGTTCAGCTGAACCACAAGTATACAAAACTGGATAAAATAAACAATGATGCCCACAGTCAAATCACAGATTGAAAAAGTAGAATTCATGGCATGAGAAGGTTTTTAGATTAAATCATTCAATCAGTAAGAGTTGTTTATTGAAGACCCACCAGTACAGAATTCTTCCCCATAGTACACTCACTCCTTAATTGGGAATTTGCTAGAACACTAGGGGTAAAATTCATTAGTTATCAGAGAGATTGATCAGAATATAAGATAACAGCCATACACCAGCAACGCACAGACTGTAGTGTGAATTTTACTTTGCTAGTTATGGCGATAAATCTTCCCTGAGTCATTCTTGTTTTATCATCTGGTCCCTTGCGAACAGAATTCCAAAGAAAATCTTCTAGTTTCATTGTTAGTTGTAGTTGAGATCTGCCTCATCACCAGCAACGACAACATACCACACTTTTCAAATAACTGCATTCTATTCACTCCACAGACATTTTTGACAGAGATGTTGGATGTGTAATACTGAAGGTCCATTATTTCATTATATCTTTGAAATAAAATTCATACTTTTTGAAGCCAAATCCCTTTGCACGTTAGGCCACTTGTCTGGCTTCTTCATTCTTATATTCAGGTGCCATTACACATTTCCACTTTGGATCCCACTGGTGCTAAAAAATCAAAACTTCTAAAGCTGAACTTCTTTTTGCCCATAAACATGCTTTTATTCCTACATTTCTATTTTAGGAAATGTTATGGCTATCACTAATAACCAAACATCTGGATTTCACCCTAGACTTAGCCTTTTAAAAAATTCTCCAACTCTAAAAGGGAACCCTCTTACCCTGTTGGTGGGAATGCAAACTTGTACAGCCACTATGGAGAACAGTGTGGAGATTCCTTAAAAAACTGGAAATAGAACTGCCTTATGACCCAGCAATCCCACTGCTGGGCATACACACTGAGGAAACCAGAATTTAAAGAGACACGTGTACCCCAATGTTCATTGCAGCACTATTTATAATAGCCAGGACATGGAAGCAATCTAGATGTCCTTCAGCAGATGAATGGATAAGAAAGCTGTGGTACATATACACAATGGAGTATTACTCAGCCATTAAAAAGAATACATTTGAATCAGTTCTAATGAGGTGGATGAAACTGGAGCCGATTATGCAGAGTGAAGTAAACCAGAAAGAAAAACACCAATACAGTATACTAACACATATATACAGAATTTAGAAAGATGGCAATGATAACCCTGAATGCGAGACAGCAAAAGAGACACAAATGTAAAGAACAGACTTTGGACTCTGGGAGAAGGAGAGGGTGGGATAATTTGGCAGAATGGCATTGAAACATGTATACTATAATGTAAGAATGAAAAGCTAGTCTAGGTTTGATACAGGATACAGGATGTTTGGGGGTGGTGCACTGGGATGACCCAGAGAGATGATATGGGGAGGGTGGTGGGAAGGGGGCTCAGGGTTGGGAATTCATGTACACCTGTGGCGGATTCATGTCAATGTTGGGCAAAACCAATACAGTATTGTAAAGTACAAAAATAAAATGAAAATTTAAAAAAAAAATTCTCCAACTCTAGTGCATCAGAATTTCAGATGTGTTGCTTCCTTAATGTAAATCTTTCTTGAATCCTTGCCTCCCTTCTATACCCATGACCTTTATCCAAGAAGTCATCATTCTAGCCTAAAATATTGTCATGTCCTCTTGAATGATATCCTTGTCTCAAGCATTTACCCTCCAATGCTGCTAGTAATCATCTAGCTAGAATGCAGTATCACTATGCCACTTCCATTAACTTCCTATAGTTATGTGGCAAAATATGTTTAAGATCCTTACTATTTCTGTCTCTTATTCTTTAATCATCTTTTCTATACCCAATATCAACTTACAAATTATATAGAACCACTTGAAATTCCCTCGTTTTCCATGCCCTTCCCCCACATCAATTTTGACTTTTTCACCTACTTGGAATAACTTTTCCCCTTTCTTACCCATATTTAAGATTCACTTTATATTTTTGTTCTAATAAATTTCCCTTGAGTCACAAGGGATAGGTTATGTGACTTTCCTCTAGACCCTACAGTACGTATCTTTTGCTCTATTAATAACTGCCCTGTAATCAACCACTTATGTCTGTTCTGAGAGTTCAGTCACTCTCCAAAACCACCCTCAAACTCAATGATTTTCTAAAAAGATTTACATAACTAAGGAAAGTCATTATATTCAGAGTTATGGTTTATTGCAACAAAAGGATACAAATTAGAGCAAGCAATGGGATAAAGCACATGGCACAGTGTACAGAAGAGTCCAGGTGTAAAAGCTTCCAGTTGTCTTTTCCCAGGCAAGTCATGTAGACAGCATTTTCTTCTCCCAGCCCAGAGTATTGCCAGAGAGGATTAGCCAAGCCTTGAGGTCCATAGTTTTTACTGGAGGTCAGCTGCATAGACCAAGATGACTGACTTTAGTCTCTTGTCTCTTCAAAAGCAGAACTGATACCTATAAATCACACTGTTGCCCTAGGCTATCTGTCATGGGCCAAAGGTCTCCATGTAAACAGAGTCTCTTATTGGGCAGAATATTATGAGTGTCTAGAGGTTAACACCCAGGAGCCTGGGACAAAGTCCCAAACCGTTCTTCAGGTAAGGTTTATCTTTACTGCACATCTTTGCACTAAAGTACAACCCCCACAAGAGTAAGGACTGTGTCATTTTCATCTCTGAGTCCTCATTGTTTATGTGTGTTCAACCCAGAGTAAAAGCACAGTATATAACTTCAGAATGAATGAATGAGTCAGTTAATTTAAAAATGAATGAAACCTTTAACAGCTCTTCAAACCTTTCTATAATGTACTCTCTACCACCTTCTAAGACAAACTGACTTACTAAAACTAAATGTCCCTTACTCTTACTTCAATAGTCATCCAATTTATTTTTCTTATCTCTTGATACATAAATGAAATATGCACTGTTAACAAATGGAGGGAAACACAGTAGCCAAAGGAAAATGATATTTTGCTGTGTATCCCAGTGGACCGACTCCCTTGAGACAGTCATGTGTTAGAACTCTGTAGTGGAAGTTGGAGAAGAGGACCTTCTCTAGAGGTGAGCAGTGGGGTCTCGGGAAAGGAAGCGTTTCTGCATCTTCTTTGTGTAGGGCTCCCCTGAGAAGCGGGCTTAGGGGAGATTTGACTGTTTCACACTGAAACATAGCAAGGCCCTATGGTCCTTCCCTGCCACGTCCTCAGCCTGCCCTTTATCTGTGGAAAAACTTTAGCCAAAGAGTAAATTTAATCAGAGAAGTGAGGAAATGGAGAAACAAAGGAAAACAGCCAACAAGACTAAATAATAATAGTTTAATCATTAAGCATAGTCAAGGACCATTTTCTCCTTAAGGGCTTATAGATAACATTCTGAGCCATATCCTGTGAGCTGACTTTTAAATACTAAAATCCCTACCAAATGGAAGAAGTTAACTACATGATGACTAACCTGTAGCCATGACATAAGCTGCTATAATTCTGAGAACTGGCCTCAAAGAAATAGGAAGAAACTGATCCTGGAACTGAAGATTAATTGTACTTAAAATAATCAAGATGATAATGATCAGACCACCGCATGACCGATTTCAAGGAGTGTCAGAGCTGACTGTTTCTGCACATAACCCCCTCTCTTCATCTATAAAAGATCTTGCTCACTGATTATCAGAGGAGGGAAATCAGCCTTTGGACAGGAGTCTGCCCTCCCTGTCCCATCACACACTAGTTACTGGCCTCTGAAATAAAGCAAATTTTCTTTTCCATCAACATCATCACTTTATTGACTTTTGAGCAGCGAGCAACAGGACCCCACTTTCAGTAACAATACTCTTCCTGTGTCTCTAAGAGGCCTTTTTGCTTCCAAATGTTTAATCCATAGATATCTCACTCTGTCATATATATCACTGTTAGGAAATATGTTTCTCTGAATTAATGTGCTTTGTTAACAAGCTGCCCTGCTTTTTGTTGTATATAATGCTACTCCCTTATTCTCAGTGTTCCATAAAGTCACTCTTCAGATAATTTAAAAATGCAAATCAGTTGACATCAATAGTCTGCTTATATCCTCCCATGGATTTCTATGTCGCTTAGAATATAATCAATTATTATTGCTATGGACTACAAGACTATAAGACTGAGCTTCCTGGGTAGCTTAGCTGGTAAAGAATCTGCCTGCAATGCAGGAGACCCTGATTCAGTTCCTGGGTTGGGAAGTTCCCCTGGAGGAGAGCATGGCAACCCATTCCAGTATTCTTGCCTGGAGAATCCCCATGGACAGAGAAGCCTGGCAGGCTACAGTCCATGGGGTTGCAAAGGTTGGACATGACTAAGCACAGAATAGCACAAGATTAGAGGGCCTCCTAGGTGGCACTAGTGGTAAAGAACCCAACCTACCAAAGTAGGAGAGGTAGTAAATGAGGGTTCAATCCCTGGGAGATTCCATGGGCAGAGGAGCTTGGCAGGCTACAGTCCATGGGGTCAGAAAGAGTTGGACACAACTGAGTGCGCACAAACACACACACATGCACATACAAGACTGTAAATCCCAGTCCCTGATTGCCTCTCAATCTCACCTACTCATTCTACTACTTAATTTCTTAGTAGCAACTTAACAACTCTCTAGAATTATGTTGTTCATTTATTTGTCTATATACTACTATTCTTTAACTAGAATGAAAGCTCCCTAAGGTCAGGAATCTTAATGGCCTTGTTAAGACTCTATAGAGATTCCTGTGGACTGCAAGGAGATTAAGCCAGTCAATCCTAAGGAAAATCAACCCGAATGTTCATTAGAAGGACTGATGCTGAAGCTGAATCTCCAATACTTTGGCCACCTGATGTGAAGAGCTGGCTCATTGGAAAAGACCCTGACACTGGAAAAGATAGAGGGCAAGAGGAGAAGGGGAAAACAGAGGGTGAGATGGTTGGCTGGCGCCATGACTCAATGGACATGAATTTGAATGGGTGATAGTGAACAACAGGGAAGCCTGGCATGCTTCAGTCCTTGGGGTTGCAAAGAGTTGGACTCGACTTCACAACTGAGCAACAATAACAACTGATTTAGACCCAGTGCTTAGAGTAGTGACTGACACGGGATATTTATTATCTGTCAGGTGTCAATCATTTATAGAGAAGCATTAATATGTTTTTGTCAGAAGGTGAGAGAGCAGCTCACTGAAAGGCGACTTCTGTGGGAGAGACTGTGCTCACTGCCATGGATGGAAAGCATGATGAAACTTTCGAGTACCCAGCTCATGCACTACTACACCAGATCCTCTGAGCAGGGGAGCCAGCCAAAGAATATTAAAGGAGAAAATACAAGGACAAACTATGCTACTTCAGCTTTCCAGCCTACCTCTCACTTCAGTGCCCTTCCAATCATCCTTGGCCTCCACTCCTGATGCTTCCAGTATCCAGGATCAAAAGAAAATAACATGAAAGGTCTATTCCCTCTCCAATGTTAATGTATCATTGGTACTAAGAAATACTTCGTTTTTAAACACCTTTACTAACTGTGTATTTATTACCTACAAGATAAAGCAAGGGATCTGCAACACTTAATAATATGATTCTGAACTATTATTCCTGGCTCAGATGTTGTCACTTTAGCCAATGATCTTATTCACTCAAAGGTTCTTTCAACTACTAAATGATACTGATAGCAGTCAGGGCATAGAATCGAGTTTCTCCATCTTATCAGGAAGAAACAGATAAAAGAACAACAAAGAAGGCCATTCCTCCACCTCATTGTGATAGGAAAAGTAATAGAATGAACAATCAGTAGAAATCTGCTTTATACTCAAAGCATCCTTTTTTTTTTCTGTAATAATTGAAGACAGTGAGATTCTACCTAGAATAACAACAAAGAAATAATAATTCTAGTTAAGTGACAAATCTGAGTTCTGAATCTATGTCTACTAATTCACAAGGCCCTTCCTTTTCAGGTACAGCAGGATACCACTTCAGGGCTGAGCCCAAACAGAAGAAAGGGCGTGAGGAGGAATTTTGTGGCTGTGATAATTAATATTGACATTTAGCAGATCTGTTTTCAGGACCAGAATATGCATATAGAGGAATGTGGCAGGAGGAGTGCTAGAAAGCACTGTGCTCTGTTTTATTTATTCATAGAAGGAGAGCAGAAAGAGGCACCTGACCTGGCACACAGAGAAAGAAACAGGCTTGGTTGGTTTCCTGTCTCCAAGCCATAAGGAAAGTGTTGCGAGCGAGACTGTGGCTTTGGATAGAGAAGAAGCTGTCTCTCTGGGGGAGAGGAGCTCTAGCTCAGCCAGGCAGGCAGGCAGACAGCCCAGAGCTGATCAAGAGAAGCCTCGCCCTCTGCCTTGCTATGGTGGGACCCTCAGGGGTTAAGAACAGCAGGTTTCTTTTGGTTGCTATGTGCAGTGAACACACAGATTGTTGCCGACAACTCCAGGAGCATCCCCCTTCAATAGGTGAAGGGTGGACTCAACCACAACGCACTGGCTGACATGCAGCTGATCCCCAGAGTCCAGGCTGTTTCTGTGTGTGATCAATGCGATATTCCACTAGCTAAATTTAGGGACCCTGTCTCCTGTGACAATGGCACCTCACCATGACTAATTAGCAATAAAACTGTGGATGGTGTGACAGGTTTAATTATTTAGTCTCCAAGGTTTCGATTAAATTAAAACTCTTTACCACAGGACAAAAAATTAATAATACACAAGTTACAATTATAAAACAGTGAGGCTGATCCCACAAATCGCAAGCTGGGTCTTGTGACCCAGCTTTTCTGTGTGTGTATGAGATGAGTCATCTGTGTGTGTGTGTGTAAAACCCTGCAGATGTGTGTACATATGTAATGGTAGACATTAGTGTGAGTGTGCAAATAATGAGAGAGACATATCCCTGTGAGTTTCTATACATGTAAGGTCATATAGAGATATGTGTGTACATGACTGTTTATATGCATCTATGATTATATGTGTGTGAACAACGCTGAAGATTCATACATGCATGTCCAGCAATGAATAAGTATGCAAGTATATGTGGATAATGTTGGAAATGCATATGTATATGTAACTCTGTGTGTACAAAACTGTATTTTATAAATGCCACAGTTGAGATGCATGTGCAATTATGCATGTGTGTGTGTGTACACTTTTGGAGAAGGTCTGTGCTAATCCTGGGGAAGTTTTTATGTATTTTGTGTGCATAAAAACTCTGGTAAAAAAGTACGCAAATAGTGTGTGTATAGGTTATATATATATTTTTTTATGTTATGTATATATTCAATATATGATAATATGTAATATATAATAATTCAATATATAATACTACACAATATATTATATATAATAAATAATATATATATACAGTGAAAATAAATATATATATATATATACCATTAAGTATACAGGTATACACATGTGCATGCTAAGTAGCTTCAGTTCTGTCCAACTCTTTGTGAACCTGTGGACTGTAGCCCACCAAGCTCCTCTGTCCATGGGAATCTCCAGACAAAAATACTGGAGTGGGTTGTTATTTCCTTCTCCAGGGGATCTTCCTGACCCAGGGGTTGAATCCGTATCTCTTATGTCTCCTGCATTCGTAGGCGGGTTCTTTACGACTAGTGCCACCTGGAAAGCATAAAACATGAAACACTATATTTGTAAGTCCTATATGTTAACCTTGTAAGCTCTTTCCCATGTGAATTTATAGTCAACATTAGAATATAATGGTATATATAATACTGAAGGTAGTGCGACCATGTTCATTGTACCGGAGATACATGTTTAAACATTTACTATACAGGAAGTATGTAGAACATTGCAGATATACTGTATTTGCTTACACGGTGTGAAATGTATGTAACATAAACGTACCCTTTTAATCATTTTAAGTTCAGTGTCATGAAGTACATTGACATTGTTGTGTGAGCATCACTTCCATCCATCTCCAGAAGTTTGTCACTTACAAAACTGAAACACTGTACTGATTAAACAATAATTCCCCACCCTCTTCTGCTCTCAGCCCCTGGAATCAACCACGTTACTTCAAATGGGTGGAAACAAACAGTAGTCTTCTCTCGTGATGAGTTTACAACTCTATTTCATCTATGTTGTAGCATGTGTCAGAATGTCATTTCTTTTTAAAGCTGAAAAATATCCCATTGCATGTATATACCATATTTTGTCCTTTTATCTGCTGATGAACACTTGGGTTCTTTGACCTTTTCATTACTGGGAAATATGAATATACAAATATCCATGTCCCCTCTTTCAGGTCTTTTTGGGTATTTATGCAGAAGTGGAATTGCTAGATAATACAATAATTCCATTTTTAATTTTTTAGAAACTGCATTACTGTTTTCCATAGTGGCTGTGCCATTTTGTATATAGGATTTTTATGTGTGTGTTATCACTTTTTATCACTTATAAGTGGAAAAGGCAATGGCACTCCACTCCAGTACTCCTGCCTGGAAAATCCCATGGATGGAGGAGCCTGGTAGGCTGCAGTCCATGGGGTCACTAAGAGTTGGACACGACTGAGCGACTTCATGTTCACTTTTCACTTTCACGCATTGGAGAAGGAAATGGCAACCCACTCCAGTGTTCTTGCCTGGAGAATCCCAGGGATGAGGGAGCCTGGTGGGCTGCCGTCTATGGGGTCACACAGAGTCGGACACGACTGAAGTGACTTAGCAGTATCACGTATAAGAAATATATACATCTAATCATCTATTTTTTATTAAGACTAGAGATGTAGAATATGAATGTAACTGCTATATGAGTGCATATACAACACTGAAGCTAGACTGCTGAACATTTACCATGAGATGTATGTGTGTTGAGTGTGTATAGTAGTGATGGTTTCTAGTGTCAAATTTATTTTTATATGTTGCTCATTAACAATTAATTTTTGCATAAGTGATTTGCCACACAAAAAGCCACCACAAAGCATAGGAGCTTAAAATAATAAAAATAAATTATTTTGTTCATAAACCTGAAACTTTGCCAGTGTGTGGCAGAGACAGCTGTTCCCTGTTCTAAGAAGCATGGCCTGGATGACTTGATTGGAGCTAGAAGATTTGCTTTCATGATGGTTCACTCACATGACTGGTAAATTGGTGCAGACTGTCATCTCAAGACCCATCATGGTTGAGGGGCATCAGCTTCAATTCTTTTTCATGTGGGCCTCTCCTTGAGATCATTGGACTTCCCTACCACATGGTGGGGCCTTCCCATGTGGCACTAGTGGTAAAGAACCTGCCTGCCACTACAGGAGATGTAAGAAATTGGGTTCATTTCCTGGTTCGGGAAGATCCCCTGGAGGAGGGCATGGCAACTCATCCCAGTATCCTTGCCTTGAAATTCCTGTGGACAGAAGAGTCTGGCAGACTACTGTCCATAGGGTCACACGGAGTCAGACAGGACTGAATGCACTGCCTGGTGACTGTGTTCTAAAGGCAAGCATCTCAAGAGAACCTGGTGGAAATTGTATTGCTTTTCATGCACCAATTCTGGAGGTCACATAGTGTCACAAACTCAAGGGAGGGAAACCAGACCCTAGCTATTGATGGGAGGAGTGTTTAGCCTCATTGTGAGAGGCTGTGTGGAAGATATTCTCGTGGCCATGTTCAGAAAAGATAATCTGTCAGAGTCACAGGCTGTTATTTCCAAACAGCTTGAAAGACACATCAGTCCATTCATTCATATAGCTGATTTACTGAATGTGTACTATGTGCCAGCACTGGGAATTAAGCAGTAAAAAAAAAAAAAAAAGTATACCAAGCTCTTGAGCTGTATTCTAGTGCAAGGAATCGGATGAAAAACAAATATTTGTCATCTCAGATGGTAGTAAGTGTTAGGGAGAAATATAAAGCACTATAATGGGAACAAGGAAAGGGGAGGGTTAGTGAATTCTTGTTTTATACAGGTAGTCTGGGAAATTGTCTCCAATAAGATGACTTTTGAGCATACACCCAACAGAAAACGAGGGAACAAATCTTGACTATGAAGGCATCAGGAGTTAGTAGTTCTAATGGGTGACATGAGAAAAGGCCTTGAGATTTAACCATTCTGGGTATGTTTGAGAATCAGCAAGAAGCCAGTATGCCTGGAGTGTGAGGGGGAGTGATAGGAAATGAAATCATACAGGTGATGGGTGCCAGATCATATTGAAAGAGGAAAAAGAAGACATTGTTCTTCCTATTGCAAAAAATAAATGCCCAAAGAAACATACCACTAATAACATAATTCTTTGTAGCTGCATTGTCTTTGTTTCTATCACAACCATTCCACAAATGCCAAAGAACAAGCCTCCACCTGAGAAGCTGGTGGGCATCAGCTGTCATCTAGATTGGTGGGAAGTTAGCCAGCTGATGGAAATTGCTTCTAACCTTGGAGATGAAAATTCAGGTCTCAGAAGGCTGTGGGACATCCTTTCTGTCTGAATCTGTTCTCTATGCCTGCTTCATGCCACATCTGTGCACATAAAAAGCCAACATACTCATTGACCTGAATGGCAGAGTTGTTAATGGGGCTGGCACTTAGATGTTCTTGTTTTTAATCATGAAGGGGATTCACCAAAGATTTTGAAGGTTAATTTGATTGTCCTGTGCATTTCCCTACTCTGTAACTCCGTAAAAAAGTTGTGTGAATCCTTCGTTTTGTCGTCATTAACATCGGATTTAATAAATAGAGAACAGACTGCAACTCAACCAGTCAAATATCCATCACATTCTTCTAAGTCACTTGAGGAACTGCTTTCGCGAGTGAAAAGTGAAAGTCACTCAGCTGTGTCCAACATTTTGTGACCCCATGGATATACAGTCTATGGAATTCTCCAGGCCAGAATACTGGAATGGGTAGCCATTCCCTTCTCCAGGGGATCTTTCGAACCGATGGATCAAACCCAGGTCTCCAGCATTACAGGTGGATTCATTACCAGCTTAGCCACCAGAGAAGCCCTTTCAAACATGGGTACAGGTTAGAAGCAACTGGGATCTTTGCCTTCCTCAGAGCTCTGAAGTAGGGCCCAGTGTGAGATTTTTTTTTTTTTAAGCTCCCTAGCTGATTCTAATATGCAGCCATAGTTGACAACCACCACTGTGGCTACCACACCGACTTCAGGATGATACAGAAAGACTCAGATTTTATTTTGTCTTAAATAATGTTATAGAAAAAAAATGAATATGCCTGAAGATCAAAACCTATTAAAGTCCCAGTTTCCAAATGGTTTTACTGAAGGGCCATTCTTGGTAAATCCTAAATTTAGAAATATCACTGGAAATATCTGCAACACCCCTTGGCCTGTCTATCACTCCACTCTTTCCTTCCCCAATCCACTCCCTGTCTTCTTTGGGAGAGTGAACAAAAGCATTTCTTTCTTCTGAGAATATCTTCTGAAATAATCCTGACCCCTTGCAAAATTCTCTAAGGTTGTGTTTTCATACTTTTCATACTTTGATATTATGAAACACATATCCTTCATCTCTTTGTTTTCACTTTTTCTGTCTGCACTACCTATTTGTGTTAATAGTTACCTTGTTGATTCCAGCAAATGAGACTAATTTGAGCAGATGTGCTTCAATTACTTTGGTAGGTTTTGAGTCAATGTGTCCATGATTAACAGAGGAGAGACACACAAAAAAGCATTTCCACCACTGAATTTTGTATAACTATCCTCTGTTACTTGCTTTGATTTTTCTCATCCCTTCCCCCACCCCACCAAAAGGCATGAGGACTTCTTGAAGAATATCTTGGACTATATTGTGGTTCTTCATCTTTCATAGTTCTACAGTAACACCCTGTTGGGTCTTGTAATGAGAAAAATAAAGTTTAACTGCCTGCCATCTGACTCCAAGTATGCTCCTGGTCAATATTGTCACCTTATGCCCCAAAACTAGAACTTATCATCTATGCAAGCCTTTTAAAACATTTTCTAAAGGAAATCTTTCTCAAACAAAATAATATTTACCAAACTAGTAAACAGATAAAAATAAAACATTTCTTTAGGGCTTTGGAGATCAAAATCTCATTATTTTAGACTCCTACTTTCTCTCCAGTTACTGTCAGTATTAGTCAGGGTTCTCCAGAGAAATAGACCTTCATAGAATAAAGAGAGTTCTGAATAGAACCGAAGGGTTGGAAGTCCCACAGTCTGCCCTCTTCAGACTGGAGAAAACAAGAAAAGCTGGTGGTGTAATTCAGTCAACGTCCAAGGGCTGAAAATTGGGTCTTGATAGTCTAAGTCTGAGACCAAAAGCTCATGAATGAGGAGCTCCAGTGTCCAAGGGCAGGAGAAAATGAGCTCAAGCGGACTGAATTCTCTCTTTCGCCTTTTTGCTCTCTTCAGGCTGTAAATAAATTGGATTGGATGATATTCACCAATATTGGTGAGGGCAATGTTTGTTCTTTGCTTAGTTTACTGATTCAAATGCTCATCTCTTCCAGAGACGCTCTCACAAAACACACTCAGAAATGTTTTGCGAGTTATCTGGGCATTGCTTAGTCCAGTCAAGTTGACACATAAAGGTAATAATTATAAATAACAATGGCTCTGTCCATGGAACCCTAAATGATCTGCAGATTTCTTTCCCACAATATCCTCTGCACATCCAGTCAGTCATCAGGCCTGTGATTTTACCTTAGAACAAACACCTGAACCTCGCAATTCCTCTCCATCTCTACTTGCCCCACCTGTCTTTTATCTGGACCTCATGATGTAATTATCTTCCTTCCATCCAGATTTTAACCTCTGAGGCCCATTGGTAACATATTTTAAATGAAGTCAGCAATTTCAAATTATTATTTCTTTGAAGCTTTAGTTGATTTCACAGTTTTGATGGGATTATGGTCAAACTTCAATCTTGGTACAATGACTCTTTGTATCTGTTTTCTACTTATTCTCTAGATTCACTCACTGACAGTCTTTCTTATCACATGTCTCATCAGCCCTTATGATTTAAAAAGCCATGGAGAAGCAACTTAAATGTCCATCAACAGACAAATGGATAAAGAAGATGTGGTACATATATACAATGAAATATTAGTTATGAAAAAGTGTGAAACTGGGTCATTTGGAGTGATGTGGATGAACCTAGAGTCTGTCATACAGAGTGAAGTAGGTCAGAAAAAGAAAAATAAATATCGTGTATCAATACATATACATGGACTCTAGGAAAAGGGTACTGATGAACCTATTTGCAGGGCATGAACAGACATGCAGATGTAGGGAATAGACTTGTGGACATGTGAGCAGAGAAAAGAGGGTAGGGTGAATTGAGAGAGTAGCGCTGACATATATACACTACCCAGGGGGCAGAGTGGTGAAGTACATGATTGCCAGTGCAGGAGACGCAAGAGGCATAGGTTCCATCCCTGGGCTGGGAAGATCCCCTAGAGTAGGAAATGGCAAACCACTCCACTATTCTTGCCTGGAAAATTCCATGGAGAAAAGAGCTTGGTAGTTCCCAGACTGTGGAGTTGCAAAAAGTTGGACACGACTGAGCACACATGCACGCACACACACGTGTGTAAAATAGAAAGCTAGTGGGATATGTGATGACCTAGAGAAGTGGGGGGTGGAGGGGGAGGCTCAAGAGGGAGGTGATATATGTATAATTATAGCAGATTCATGTTGTACAGCAGAAACCAACACAACACTGCAAAGCAATTATACTCCAGTTAAATACATAAACATAAATAAAAATAAAATGTAAAGGTTGAAAACCCACAAATGCATATCTTAATCCAAGAACACTCTCTGAAGTCTCGTTTACTTGCACCCAACTCTGCTCAGGATCTTGTGTCCCTAGTAGATTTTGAAAAGCTATAATCCAAAACAAAACTCTTGATCATTATCTATTCCAAATTTGCTTCTTCTTAAGACTCCAGTATTCTTCCCTGGAGAATCCCATGGACAGAGGAGCCTGGTGGGCTACGTGGGGTCATGTGAACCCATGGGGTCCCAAAGAGTCGGACACGACTGAGTGACTAACACAACAGCAATAAAAGTATTCCGAACTTTGTTGCTGTTCAATCGCTAAATTGTATCTGACTCTTTGCAGCCTCATGGACTGTAGCATGCCAGGTTCCTCTGTCCTCAATTATCTCCTGGAGATTGCTCAAACTCATCTTGGTTGATTTGCTGATGCCATCCAGTCATCTCATTTTCTGCAAGCCTCTTCTCCTTTTGCCTTCAACCTTTCCCAGCATCAGGGTCTTTTCTAATGAGTCAGCTCTTTACATCAAGTGGTCAAAGCATTGGAGCTTCAGCAGTGGTCCTTCCAATGGATATTCAGAGTTGATTTCCTTTAGGATTGACTGGTTTTATCTCCTTGCAGTCCAAGGGACTCTCAAGAGTCTTCTCCAACATCACAATTCAAAACCATCAATTCTTTGGTGTTCAGCCTTCTTTATGGTCCAACTCTCACATCCATACATGACTACTGAAAAAACCATAACTTTGACTAAAATGACCTTTGTCAGCAAAGCCGTGTCTCTGCTTTTTAACATGCTATCTAGGCTTGTCATAGCTTTCCTTTCAAGGAGCAAGTGTTTCATGGCTACAATCATCATCCGCAGTGATTTTGGGGCCAAAAAAAATGTTATCTGTCACTGCTTCCACTTTTTCCTATTCTATTTGCCATGAAAAGAAGGGACCAGACACCATGATCTTATGAGTGAAACTGCATGAGGAGTTTCAAGTGTGCTTATTCACTTTCCTTTTTCACCCTCATTAAGAAACTCTTTAGTTCTTCTTCATATTCTTCTATTTGAGACAGCATATCTGAGGTTATTGATATTAATATTTCTCCTGAAGTCTTGCTTCCAGCTTGTGGTTTATCCAGTCTGGCATTTTGCATGATGTACTCTGTGCATGTAAATAAGAAGGGTGGCAATTTGGGCTCCAGGTGATTCAGTGGTAAAGAATCCACCTGCCAATGCAGGACAAGTGGGTTCAGTCTTTGGGCTGAAAAGATCACTTAGAGAAGGAAATAGCAACTCATTCCAATATTCTTGCCTAGGAAATTTCATGGACAGAGGAGCCTGGTGGGCTACAGTCCATGAGGTTGCAAAAACTTTGGAATGACTTAGGGACTTCCAACTTAGAAAATAATAATTCCATCCTTCCAAATGCTTAGACCCAACTTTTGGAGTCATCCTTGAGTTATCCTCCTTCCCTTTTAAGATGTTCTCCATGGAGCTTTCTAACATTTGATGCACTCTGAATTCTTAAGAATTATTTTTCTCCTCTAGTTAGAATATAAACTCCAAAGGAACAGGCCCCTTTTTTCTACTTTTGTTCCATTTTACCTTCTGTGACTAGAATTATGCCTGATGCACAGTAACTGCTCAATAAATATTAGTTCAGTAATGAATGTAAACTAACCTGAACTCTAACGACATAAGTTTTCATTATTATCAGAACACACTAAGTACTTTTCTAATTAGTTATTTGTGCACAAGTTGTTTCTTCTGATTGGAGAGCCATCCTTGTCACCTCAAACTGTAATATCTCTGCTGTTACATACTTTGAAAAGCTTCAGATCCCTCTGGCTATTGTGTTTTAGCTGTTACATTCCAATAGCTTATTATTACTATGTAATAAAATATTCTTATAATTATTACATTATTATTAATATATAAATATTAAGTATATTATATTATAATTATATAATAATAATAATAATAATATTCTTCTGCTAACAGAAGCAGAAGATATTAAAAAGATGTGGCAAGAATACACAGAAGAACTATACAAAAAAGAACTTCATGACCCATATAACCACGATGGTGTGATTACTCACCTAAAGCCAGAATGCTAAGACATATAGGCCATAGGAAACATCACTACAAACTAAGCTAGTGGAGGTGATGGAATTTCAGTTGAGCTCTTTCAAATCCTAAAAGATGATGCTGTGAATGTGCGCACTCAATATGCCAGCAAATTTGGAAAATTCAGCAATGGCCACAGGACTGGAAAAGGTCAGTTTTCATCCCAATCCCAAAGAAAGGCAATGCCAAAGAATGTTTAAACTACTGCACAATGGCACTCATCTCAGTTCAGTTCAGTTCAGTTCATTCGCTCAGTCGTGTCAGACTCTCTGCGACCCCATGGACTGCAGCACAGCAGTCCTCCCTATCCATCATCAACTCCTGGAGTTTACTCAAACTTGTGTCCATTGAATTGGTGATGCCATCTGACCATCTCATTTGTTGTCCACTTCTCCTCCTGCCTTCAATCTTTCCTGACATCAGGATCTTTTCCAATGAGTCAGCATTTCACATCAGGTAGCCAAAGTATTGGAGTTTCAGCTTCAACATCAGTCCTTCCAATGAACACCCAGGACTGATCTCTTTTAGGATGGACTGGTTGGATCTCCTTGCAGTCCAAGGGACTCTCAAGAGTCTTCTCCAACACCACAGTTCAAAAACATCAATTCTTCGACACTCAGTTTTCTTTATAGTCCAACTCTCACATCCATACATGACTACTGGAAAAACCATAGCTTTGACTAGATAGACTTTTGTTGGCAAAATAATGTCTCTGCTTTTTACTATGCTGTCAAGGTTAGTCATAACTTTCCTTCCAAGGAGTAAGCGTCTTTTAATTTCATGGCTGCAATCAGCATCAGCAGTGATTTTCAGTTCAGTTCTGTCACTCAGTCGTGTCCAAATCTGTGACCCCATGAATCGCAGCATGCCAAGCCTCCTTGTCCATCACCATCTCCTGGAGTTCACTCAAACTCATGTGCATCAAGTCGGTGATGCCATCTAGCCATCTCATCTTCTGTTGTCCCCTTTTCCTCCTGCCCTCAATCCCTCCAGGCGTCAGAGTCTTTTCCAATGAGTCAACTCTTCGCATGAGGTGGCCAAAGTACTGAAGCTTCAGCTTTAGCATCATTCCTCCCAAAGAAATCCCAGGGCTGATCTCCTTCAGAATGGACTGGTTGGATCTCCTTGCAGTCCAAGGGACTCTCAAGACTCTTCTCCAATACCACAGTTCAAAAGCATCAATTCTTCGGTGCTCAGCCTTCTTCACAGTCCAACTCTCACATCCATACATGACCACTGGAAAAACCATAGCCTTGACTAGACGGATAAATGTTGGCAAAGTAATGTCTCTGCTTTTGAATATGCTATCTAGGTTGGTCATAACTTTTCTTCCAAGGAGTAAGCGTCTTTTAATTTCATGGCTGTAGTCACCATCTGCAGTGATTTTGGAGCCCAAAAAAATAAAGTCTGACATTGTTTCCTTGTTTCCCATCTATTTCCCATGAAGTGATGGGACCAGATACCATGATCTTCATTTTCTGAATGTTGAGCTTTAAGTCAACTTTTTCACTCTCCTCTTTCACTTTCAACAAGAGGCTTTTTAGCTCCTTTTCACTTTCTGCCATAAGGGTGGTGTCATCTGCATATCTGAGGTTATTGATATTTCTCCCAGGAATCTTGATTCCAGCTTGTGCTTCTTTCAGCCCAGTGTTTCTCATGATGTATTCTTCATATAAGTTAAATAAGCAGGGTGACAATATACAGCCTTGACGTACTCCTTTTCCTATGTGGAACCAGTCTGCTGTTCCATGTCCAGGTCTAACTGTTGCTCCCTGATCTGCATACCGATTTCTCAAGAGGCACTCATCTCACATATTAGCAAAGTAAAAATTCTCCAAAGCTTCAACAAGTACAGCCTTCAACATATACAGGTTCATGTACAGTGTTCAACAATACATGAGCCGTGAACTTCCAGATGTTCACATTGGATTTAGGAAAGTCAGAGGAACAAGAGATCAAATTGCCAACATCCATTGCATCATCAAAAAAGCCAGAGAATTCCAGAAAAACATCTACTTCTGTTTTATTGATTATGCCAAAGCCTTTGATGGTGAATCACAACAAACTGTGGAAAATCTTGAAGAGATGGGATTATCAGACCACCTGATGTGCCTCCTGAGAAATCTGTATGCAAGTCAAGAAGAAACAGTTAGAACTGGACATGGAACAGACTGGTTCCAAATAGGGAAAGAAGTACATCAAGGCTGTATATTGTCAACCTGCTTATTTAACTTTTATGCAAAATACATCATGTGAAATGCCAGGCTGGATGAAGCACAAGCTATAATCAAGATTGCTAGGAAAGACATAAATAACCTCAGATATGCAGATGACACCACTCTTATGGCAGAAAGTGAAGAAGAACTAAAAAGTCTCTTGATGAAAGTGAAAGAGGAGAGTGAAAAAGTTGGCTTAAAACTCAGTATTCAGAAAAGTAAGTTCTGACATCTGGTCCCATCACTTCTTGGCAAATAGATGGAAAAACAATGGAAACAGTGAGAGACTTTATATTGGGGGGCTTCAAAATCACTGCAGATGGTGACCAAAACCATGAATTTAAAAGACACTTGCCCCTTGGAAGAAAACCTACTACCAACGTAGACAACATATTATAAAGCAAAGACATTACTTTGCCAACAAAAGTCTATCTAGTTGAAGCTATGTTTTTTCCAGTAATCATGTATGGCTGTGAGAGTTGGATTATAAAGAAAGCTGAGCGCTGAAGAATTGATGCTTTGAACTGTGGTGTTGGAGAAGACTTGAGAGTCCCTTGGACTGCAAGGAGATCCAACCAGTCAGTCCTAAAGGAAATAAGTCCTGAATATTCATTGGAAGGACTGATGCTGAAGCTGAAAATCCAGTTCTTGGCCACTTGATAGGAAGATCACTGGAAAAGATTTTGATGCCCAGAAAGATTGAAGGCAGAAGGAGAAGGAGATGACAGAGGATGAGATGCTTGGATGCATCACTAACTCGATGGACATAGTTTGAGTAAGCTCCAAGTGTTGGTTATGGACAGGGAAGCCTGGAATGCTGCAGTGCATGGGGTTCCAAGAGTCGGACACAACTGAGTGGCTGTACTGAACTGATTGCCTTTTTTTCCCTAAGGTTTCTTTGTTGTTATTATTAATTTTTAATTAATTTATTAAATACATTCATTTTTTATTGAAGGATAACTGCTTTACAATATTGGTTTGACTTCTGCCATACATCAACGTGAATTAGCCACAGCTATACACATGTCTTGATCCTTGTCTCCTGGACAATGTCACAAACCTCATTCCATAGTTCATCAGGCACTCTATCTATCAGATCTAGGCCTTTAAATCTATTTCTATGGCTGTCTGGGGAGGCCTTACAAATAGCTGTGAACAGAAGAGAAGCAAAAAGCAAAGGAGAAAAGGAAAGATATAAACATCTGAATGCAGAGTTCCAAAGAATAACAAGAAGAGATAAGAAAGCCTTTTTCAGCGATCAATGCAAAGAAATAGAGGAAAACAACAGAATGGGAAAGACTAGAGATCTCTTCAAGAAAATGAGAGATACCAAGGGAACATTTCATGCAAAGATGGGCTCAATAAAGGACAGAAATGGTATGGACCTAACAGAAGCAGAAGATATTAAGAAGAGGTGGCAAGAATACACAGAAGAACTGTACAAAAAAGATCTTCATGACCTGGATAATCATGATGGTGTGATTACTCATCTAGAGCCAGACATCCTGGAATGTGAAGTGGGCCTTAGAAAGCATCATTATGAACAAAGCTAGTGGAGGTGATGGAATTCTTGTTGAGCTATTTCAGATCCTGAAAGATGATGCTGTGAAAATGTTGCACTCAATATGCCAGCAAATTTGAAAAACTCAGCAGTGGCCACAGGACTGGAAAAGGTCAGTTTTCATTCCAATCCCAAAGAAAGGCAACGCCAAAGAATCCTCAAACTACCACACAACTGCACTCATCTCACATGCTAGTAAAGTAATGCTCAAAATTCTCCAAGCCAGGCTTCAGTAATACGTGAACCCTGAACTTCCTGATGTTCAAGCTGGTTTTACAAAAGGCAGAGGGACCAAAGATCAAATTGCCAACATCCACTGGATCATCAAAAAAGCAAGAGAGTTCCAGAAAAACATCTACTTCTGCTTTATTGACTATGCCAAAGCCTTTGACTGTGTGGATCACAGTAAACTGTGGAAAATTCTGAAAGAGATGGGAATACCAGACCACCTGACCTGCCTCTTGAGAAATCTGTATGCAGATCAGGAAGCAACAGTTAGACCTAGACATGGAACAACAGACTGGTTCCAAATAGGAAAAGGATTAATTCAAGGCTGTATATTGTCACCCTGCTTATTTAACTTCTATGCAGAGTATATCATGAGAAATGCTGGGCTGGAAGAAACACAAGCTGGAATCAAGATTGCCGGGAGAAATCTCAATAACCTTAGATATGCAGATGATAAACTCAGCAGTGGCCACAGGACTGGAAAAGGTCAGTTTTCATTCCAATCCCAAAGAAAGGCAACGCCAAAGAATCCTCAAACTACCACACAACTGCACTCATCTCACATGCTAGTAAAGTAATGCTCAAAATTCTCCAAGCCAGGCTTCAGTAATACGTGAACCCTGAACTTCCTGATGTTCAAGCTGGTTTTACAAAAGGCAGAGGGACCAAAGATCAAATTGCCAACATCCACTGGATCATCAAAAAAGCAAGAGAGTTCCAGAAAAACATCTACTTCTGCTTTATTGACTATGCCAAAGCCTTTGACTGTGTGGATCACAGTAAACTGTGGAAAATTCTGAAAGAGATGGGAATACCAGACCACCTGACCTGCCTCTTGAGAAATCTGTATGCAGATCAGGAAGCAACAGTTAGACCTAGACATGGAACAACAGACTGGTTCCAAATAGGAAAAGGATTAATTCAAGGCTGTATATTGTCACCCTGCTTATTTAACTTCTATGCAGAGTATATCATGAGAAACGCTGGGCTGGAAGAAACACAAGCTGGAATCAAGATTGCCGGGAGAAATCTCAATAACCTTAGATATGCAGATGACAGCACCCTTATGGCAGAAACTGAAGAGGAACTAAAAAGCCTCTTGATAAAAGTGAAAGTGGAGAGTGAAAAAGTTGGCTTAAAGCTCAACATTCAGAAAACGAAGATCATGGCGTCTGGGCCCATCACTTCATAGGAAATAGATGGGGAAACAGTGTCAGCCTTTATTTTTGGGGCACTCCAAAATCACTGCAGATGGTGACTACAGCCATGAAATTAAAAGACGCTTACTCCTTGGAAGAAAAGTTATGACCAACCTAGATAGCATATTCAAAAGCAGAGACATTACTTTGCCAACAAATGTCCGTCTGTCTAGTCAAGGCTATGGTTTTTCCAGTGGTCATGTATGGATGTGGGAGTTGGACTGTGAAGAAGGCTGAGCACTGAAGAATTCATGCTTTTGAACTGTGTTGTTGGAGAAGACTCTTGAGAGTCCCTTGGACTGCAAGGAGATCCAACCAGTCCATTCTGAAGATCAGCCCTGGGATTTCTTTGGAAGGAATGATGCTAAAGCTGAAATTCCAGTACTTTGGCCACCTCATGCAAAGAGTTGACTCATTGGAAAAGACTCTGATGCTGGGAGGGATTGGGGGCAGGAGGAGAAGGGACAACAGAGGATGAGATGGCTAGATGGCATCACTGACTCGATGGACGTGAGTCTGAGTGAACTCCAGGAGTTGGTGATGGACAGGGAGGCCTGGCGTGCTGTGATTCATGGGGTTGCAAAGATTCAGACACGACTGAGTGACTGAACTGAACTGATCACATGTCCCCTCCTTCTTAAATTTCCCTCCCACCACCCACCCTTTCTCATGCCTCTAGGTTGTTACACAGCCGTAGTTTGAGTTCCCTGAGTCATATAGCAAATCCTCTTGGCTATCTATTTTATGTATGGTCGTGTATATGCTTCCATGCTGCTCTCTCTATTCATCTCACCCTCTTTTTCCTCCCCCTGCCCTTGGCCATAAGTCTGTTCTGTATGTCCGCATCTCCTTTCCAATAGCTTTTTGTTTAGTAACATTCTGATGTGAGGACTATCTGTTAGAATACTGTGACATTGTCTCATGATTATTTATTTCCCTGTCTGTCTTCTTTACTGTAATAAAATGTTCTTAGAGGTCAGAACTGGGTCTTATTTATCTTTGAATATGGAGCATAGAACATAGAATGTCAATACATATTTGTCAAATGTAAGAATCAATAATTCAACAGTTATTCTCTGTATATCAATCTGTGACTTTCCAGGAATGCTGACTGGGAACAAAAGTCAAAAAAAAATAAGAAATGCAAGAAAGAATACAAATGACATTTCTTCCAAAGAATGGAAAGTTTCTGTCCTGTGAATTTTATTTACATAAAGTGATCAGAAATGGAAATTAAAGTAAAAACCAACTAGTGGAATGTGAAAAAGCAAGTTTGGTCAGATTTGGATCCTACTTTTTCTTACCCACAAAGATGTTGTCTGGTTCGACTAAGGCAGGAAGAAATAGCTGTTAAAAGATGAGTATGTAGCTCTATTAATGAGATCTGGGTCATAGGTGAAAACAATTTTCCAATGTAGCTCAAATTTTACTCTTTTGTGTTGGAAATGTGACAATAATTTTTATGAGATTTATTCAGCAACTCTGAACAAATTCAAAAATGTTACCCAGGCAGAACTAACTTAGATGTGATTATCTCAGAAATAACTTCATTTAATAGACTACAGGTGTTTTGTGAATGCACATGTGGGGTTTTTCTAAGTCTCTGCCACTCACAAGACAAATAAGGGAAGGCCCTGAGGCTGAAAACTTCAGAACTACCTCTGACTTTAGCAGAAAACACTGCCTCTGAGTTTAGGGGGTGCATGCTCAGTTGCTTCAGTCGTGTCTGACTCTCTGTGACCCATGGACTGTGGTCCACCAGGCCCCTCTGTCCATGGGATTCTCCAGGCAATAGTGGAGCAGGTGGCCATTTCCTTCTCCAGGGGATCTTCCCAACCCAGGGATCAAACTCACATTTTCTGTGTCTCCTGTATTGCAGGCAGATTCTTTTGCCATGGAGCCACCAGGGAAGACCAAGAATTTAGTAGAAAACACTTGAAGTCACTTTATAGGAAATGGTGTAGTACCCAAACAACCATATTACATATTTACCCAACATTGACTCTGAGGAGTTATTTTCTGTTGATCCCTCTATGTATTCTGAGAAAAACTTCACTTCTGGGGATAACTTAAAACTCTCTAATGAATTGGATCAAGTGGGTGATATGTTGATGATATCTTTTTGCTTTTTATCAAGGATATGTGACATATGAAGAATATTTATGTAAAATCACCAGAAAAGTTTTTAAAAACTTATGTGATACATTCCTTTCTTAACCTGTGATGAGTAAGATATAGTTCTATAATGGAAAATGTCTTCCTTGGTGGCTCAGAAGGTAGAGAATTTGCCTGAAATGTAGGAAAGCCAGATTCAATCCCTAAGTCGGGAAGATCCTCTGGTGAAGGAAATGGCAACCCACTCCAGTATTCTTGCCTGGAGAATTCCATGGACACAGGAGTCTAACAATATATTTTGCTTTTCTTTTTACTGATCCGGTCCCATCACTTCATGGGAAATAGATGGGGAAACAGTGGAAACAGTGTCAGACTTTATTTTAGGGGGCTCCAAAATCACTGCAGATGGTGACTGCAGCCATGAAATTAAAAAACACTTCTCCTTGGAAGAAAGTTATGACCAACCTAGATTGCATATTCAAAAACAGAGACATTACTTTGCCGACTAAGGTCCATCTAGTCAAGGCTATGGTTTTTCCTGTGGTCATGTATGGATGTGAGAGTTGGACTGTGAAGAAGGCTGAGCACTGAAGAATTGATGCTTTTGAACTGTGGTGTTGGAGAAGACTCTTGAGAGTCCCTTGGACTGCAAGGAGATCCAACCAGTCCATTCTGAAGGAGATCAGCCCTGGGATTTCTTTGGAAGGCATGATGCTAAAGCTGAAACTCCAGTACTTTGGCCACCTCATGCAAAGAGTTGACTCATTGGAAAAGACTCTGATGCTGGGAGAGATTGGGGGCCGGAGGAGAAGGGGATGACACAGGATGAAATGGCTGGATGGCATCACTGGCTTGATGGCCATTAGTCTGAGTGAACTCCGGGAGATGGTGATGGACAGGGAGGCCTGGCATGCTGCAATTCATGGAGTCGCAAAGAGTCGGACACAACTGAGCAACTGAACTGAACTGAACTGAATTGATAGTAAACTTAGAGATAAATTTTATGTTCAGCCCAAATTAGACAAGATGGTTAATATAATTTTTTTCATTCTCCTTGACATTTTTCAGATAACTTCATAGAAATATTTGCATACAATACTATTCACAAATTTCATGTATATAAAGCAATGCTGCTTCTGTTAAGTTGCTTCAGTTGTGTCCGACTCTGTGTAACTCCATAGACAGCAGCCCACCAGGCTCCACTGTCCCTGGGATTCTCCAGGCAAGAACACTGGAGTGGGTTGCCATTTCCTTCTCCAATAAAGCAGTACATTTGAACAAATATTTATAGACATAAAACCATAATCAAAATACAGAATATTTCTATAAGCCTGAAGAGTTCCCTCCCTGTACCCCTGCTGTCAGTTCTTAGACCTGGACCCAACTCCTGGCTACTGCTGATCCGTTCTCTGTCCTTATTGGTTTGGCTTTTCTAAAATGATATGATCGATGCAGTTGTACATATGTAATCTTTTGTGTCTGGCTTCACTTAGTATGATCATTTTGAAATTTTTATATTTTTTTGTGTGTATTGGTTGTTAATAAAATTCTAAGGTTGAGTAGTACTTCATTGTATGCATATATCACAATTTGTTTACCTGTTCCAGGTTGAAAGGTATTTAAGTTGTTTTGGCAGATATAAATAAACTTCTTCAAACATTTGCGTGCATATCTTCATGTGGACAAATATTTTCACTTCCCTTGGGTAAATGCCTGGAGTGGAATTGCTAGATCATGTAGTAGATATATGTTTAATCATATAGGAAAGAAACTATTATATTGTTTTTCCCAAGTGACTGTAAACACGTGAAGTCCACCAGCAATGTGTGAAAAGTTTCAGTTGTTCCAGATCTTTGCCAGTGCTTGGTTTTGTCCGTTGTTCTAATTTTTAAAATTTTTTGTCCTTCTTGTATGTAGTGTTTTCTCATGTTTCCATTTGAAATTTTGTAGTTAACAATGCTAAGCTTTTTTTTTTTTAATAAACTATCATTTTCACATTCTCTTTGGTGAAATGTCTGTTAGAATCTTTTGCACATTTTTAAAAAATTGGGTGTTTACTTTCTTATCACTGAATTTTGAGAATACTTAACATATTTTGGATATAGTATCTTTAGCAAATATTTGCTTTGCAAATATTTACACACATTATAACCTTTTATCTTATAACCTTGTTAAACCCACTTATTAGTTCTAGAAGCATTTTTGTAGTTTCTTTAGTTTATTCCAGGTAAATGATCATCACTTCTGCAAATAAAAATAAGCTTATTCCTTGATTCTAGTCTGTGTATCTCTATTTCTTGATTAACTGCGTTGATCAGGACCTCCAAAACCATGTTTCATTGTTGTTGGTGATGATATTATAGAAAATTATTCCAGTTATCCCATTATAACATTAGATGTAGACTTTTTTTTTTAATGACTTTTCCCAATTTGAGAATATTCTCTATTATTCCTAGTTTGAGGGGTTTTTTTTTTATTATTATGTTGTTATGAATATCAAGTGAATTTTCTGAAGTTTTTTAAAATTACCATAGTTTTTCTCCTTTATTTTGCCAATATAATTTTGTATTGCTTGACTCATTAGGTTAAGTATTTCTGTGTCTGTGTTCATAACAGATATTGTTTCATTGATTTACTTTTCTGTAATGTCTTTGTGTAGTTTATGTATCAGGGAAATGCTGGCTTTATAAGTTAAGTAGAAAGTCCTGTCTTGTATTTTCTGGAACAATGTGTATGAAATTGGATTTATTTCTTCCCTAAAGTTTCAGGAGTAGTCACCAGTGAAACCATCTGCACCTGGAGTTTTCTTGGTATGAAACTTTTAACTTCATTATTTAATATGTATAGAGCTATTTTGATTTTATTCTTTAATGGGATTTGATAGTTTGTATCTTTCAAGAAATTTGTCTGTTTTGTGTATACTTATAGCAAGTTTCTCATAATTCCTAATACTTTTAACAACTGTAGGATCTGTGGTAAAGCTCTTTTTCATTCCTGATATTAATAGTTTGTTTATTTATATTTCATTTTTTTTACCATTATGACTAAAGGTTTGTCTTTTTCAAAGGACCTGCTCTTTTTTTAAATTGATTTTTCTCTGTTTTGCTTTTATTTCCAACACTACAGTCTCAGTTACTCCATTATAGCTAGAAACTGAAGTCCTGTATAGTATATTTGGATAATTCTATATTTAACAGCCTCAATATAATTGTCCTCAATTGCTTTTAAGAAGTTGGTGAAGTTTATGTTTCCAATTAATGCTGAAGGGATATTAAGAATAAATCAGGAAATGTTGAGCTTTTAGAGCAGATCTGCTAATGGCTTTTTTAAACATTTTATTTTATATTGGAGTATAACCAATTTACAATTTTATGATAGTTTCAAGTGGACAGCAATGGGACTCAGCCATATATATATTTACATACACACATATATATGTATTGTATGGATATATATATATATATCCATTCTCCCCCAAACTCACATCTTAAAGTAAGAGATATAGCACACAACTATAGTTATACTTCTGTGATTATAAATCTTCTTCTCCTGTCCCTGATTTATATTAATTTAATGAAAACTATATCAATTGCAGAACGCTGCCAGGAATAGTGATGTAACTAAGACCTGACCACTGTCTTAGAATTGTTTACAGTCAAGCAAGAGGGTGAAATTTAAGAAAATTATCGACAATGTGAGGTGAAATGGGATGTGTCATAGAATATAAAGGTAAAATATTACAGCATTTTATTTTATTATGTTTGAAAGCACTTTTCATGACTCATGGCTACAATCAGTCTGAAAATCAAGATAGAGCTAATATTTCCATTAGAAGGTCTAACATTTATTTCCTATAATAGATGAAAAGTTATGGAGATTCCAGAAATATTCCTAATTGTTTACTTGCAAAAAGCAGAGGCTGGGCACAGGATGGAGCAAAGTATTCAAGTGAAGTAGGAGAGGCAATGTAACTCATAAATTGTCTAGATAATGGTTTACTCCATTCTGGATGTCTCAGTGAGTGTGATGTATCAAATAATTATCAAATAAAAATTAGACAATGCGATTATAAAAATATCTGCAGGTCCTTACATGAAAATAACCTCATAGTACCCAATTTGGTCCACAAACTATTTTCTCATTAACAAATTATAAAATATTTCAAAGACATCATGAACACAAAAATCACTGTCCATCATTTAATTGTTTCCATACTTCAGGGGAGTTGTGAATAGAAATTAATATTTCTGAGTTGAAAGAGCTCTTGCTAAGAGGGAAGAAATCTGACAATTAGAATTTTTTTTAAAAGTTTAAATAGAAAAGTAGACTTTCCCTACAAGTATCATAGTATTATCATTTTCTATTACAAGTGATAATGTCATGTAGCCCTTATAAAATGCTTGAGAGTGGGTTAACCAGTTCAGGGCAATTTCTGTGATGTTGAGAATCTAACGCTAGCTCTACCAAAGAGATATATTGGAAAACTGCAGCAATTAAAATAATTTTCAATTTTTTGTTTGGAAAAATATCAAAATGTAGTTTTTAAGTTACCAGAGTAAACATAAGCAAATGTAAAGCATTATGGAAGCTTCTTTGTAAACACTATATTTTAAAATAGATTAAAAATGTGCTAAAATATTAGCAATGCTTATTGCTAGGATGGTAAGATAACAAATGATTATAATGTTTTCATTTAACTTTTCTGGATATTAAGGATTTTCTAATTTTTTAAAAAAAGTTTATGATGAAATTTGAATTTTAAAATTCTAAAAGTAAAGATTAGTAACAAATATAATTAATGGATCATCATGTTTTAGAAAAAGAATTCCAACAACTTCTAAATTGGAGGAAGGTTTCAGAATTGTATATTTTATTTGCTAGATTATTATTCTGTGATAAAGATTTTACTTTTGAGTTTATAAATTTTCTCTTCATATGTTTTGTTAATTTTCAAAATTCTACCCCTAAAATTTAGACATATTGCCACTAGAAGATATTTAAGTTTCAAAAGGTGAGTTCTCCTCTCAAAACTATGTAGAATTTTATAATTTCTCATACATTTAATAATAATAGAGCTAATCATTTACCAAAGCAGCTAAATTTGAACAACTAGCCAATAATTTCTAAATTAAAATATAATGCTTTAAAATATTTTTTAAATGAAGAGACGCTTTTATATTTTCTCCACCCATAAATCACTTTTTCCTTTCATGTATTCTAATGTTAATTTTACATACTGACCTGAATCAGAAAGTCCATCTAAATTCACCGAGCTTAAGATCTCCCTTCAAACCTTTCTGGAATATCTTCTGTGTTCTGACTGTCAGAATGGCTGGTGCAGTGGGAAAATGTGGATCATCTAATCTCTTCTGGTTTTCTACTGCTGCTGCTCCTGCCGCTAAGTCACTTCAGTCGTGTCCGACTCTTTGCGACCCCATAAGACGGCAGCCCACCCGTCTCCCCCGTCCCTGGGATTCTCCAGGCAAGAACACTAGAGTGGGTTGCCATTTCCTTCTCCAATGCATGAAAGTGAAAAGTCAAAGTGAAGTGCTCAGTCGTGTCACCCTCTTTGCGACCCCATGGACTGCAGTCTACCAGGCTCCTCTGTCCATGGGATTTTCCAGTCAAGAGTACTGGAGTGGGGTGCCATTGCCTTCTCCATCTGTCTACCTAAAAGAACGCTAATTTTGTTCCTGGCTGGTCATTTATTTTGTGAGTGTAACAGTTCCCTCTCCTGGTTCAAATAATGCCCTAGCTGGTGTCATCCAGAAGCTAGATTTTGCTGAGAGGTTTTGGGGAAAGATTTGTAAGAGAGACACAAGAAGGGCAAGTCTTTCTTCTGCCTAAGGAGAGGAGCAGATGTGAATTGCAAATACATCTCTCCAGTTCTGAGGATGAAGTCAACACATCAAGGAGAGCCAAAAAATTCACAGGAAATAGAGTCAGAACCACTTGATTTAGTCATTTGTAACATCAGATCTAGTTTTCAGCTTTCTGTTCAGTCAGTTCAGTTCAGTGGCTCAGTCGTGTCCGACTCTTTGCGACCCCATGAATCACAGCACACCAGGCCTCCCTGTCCATCACCAACTCTCGGAGTTCACTCAGACTCGCATCCATCGAGTCAGTGATGCCATCCAGCCATCTCATCCTCTGTCGTCCCCTTCTCCTCTTGCCCCTAATCCCTCCCAGCATCAGAGTCTTTTCCAATGAGTCAACTCTTCACATCAGGTGGCCAAAGTACTGGAGTTTTAGCTTTAGCATCAGTCCTTCCAAAGAAATCCCAGGGTTGATCTCCTTCAGAATGGACTGGTTGGATCTCCTTGCAGTCCAAGGGACTCTCAAGAGTCTTCTCCACCACTAGATTAGTCAAAATGGTTCTAACTTTTTGAGTAGGTTTGATTTGGGTTTTCTGTCACTTGTATCCAAAAGCCTCCTGACGAAAGTAGACAGTCGTCCTCAGGGCGCTCTCTTTACAGGGCAGGTACCTGGATCTTCTCAGGCTCACTCATGGCCACTGGCTTTCTTTCTCAGTGGTCGTTCCCTAAAGTTTCCCTCTTTCCAATCACCATGTTCTTAGCCAGATTGACAAAAAGTATATCTGAAGAAAATTTTTGAAAAATAACTTTTTTTCTAGTCATATAAATTTGCCAATTGAACTGATTTTCTATCAGAATCCGTATGTATCAGAATACTGACACATATGTATATGTTAGTCAGTCGTGTCTGACTCTTTGCAACCCTGTGGACTGTAGCCCACCTGGCTCCTCCGTCCATGGGATTCTCCAGGCAAGAATACTGAAGTGGGTTGCCATGCCCTTCTCCAGGGGATCTTCCCAAACCTAGGACTGAACCCAGGTCTTCCACACTGTGGGCATATTCTTTACCGTCTTAGACACTAGGGAAGCCCAGGTGTATTTAATGTGCACATATATGTATATTGCTTTTGTGTATGTGTGTGTTTGTGCATTGGAGAAGGCGATGGCACCCCACTCCAGTACTCTTGCCTGGAAAATCCCATGGACGAAGGAGCCTGGTAGACTGCGGTCCATGGGATCGCGAAGAGTCGAACATGACTGAGCGACTTCCCTTTCACTTCTCACTTTCATGCACTGGAGAAGGAAATGGCAACCCACTCCAGTGTTCTTGCCTAGAGAATCCCAGGGACGGGGGAGCCTGGTGGGCTGCCATCTACGGGGTCACACAGAGTTGGACACGACTGAAGTGACTTAGCAGCAGCAGTGTTTGTGCATATAGGTGTATATGCATATGAATATATATAGGTTCACCATGTTTGCAGATGAAACTTTGGAAAATCAAATTGGCATTTATCAAGGTTTTTCTCAGGAAGATTGAGCTGCACCATCCCTGAATGTAGGGTATTTTCTTGTTTCTCTTAATGGAGTTTATGAAGTAAAATAAACTCAAGTTAATGCCAGCTATCTCCTTCCCTAGTTATGCGCCAAATGCATTATTTCATCTTTCTATTTTAGAAATGTCCTTGTCCTTAGTGGTAATAGTACCTACCCTGCATGGTTGTTTACAGGTTTAAATGAAATAGCATTGACATCCCCATCTTAGATCTCAGCACAGGCGTCAACTAAGCATTTTTCTCTTTCTCTTCTTTTTCGATCACAAGAAAACACTTGTGAATCTCATCATCTGGTTATTCCTCTATCCACCCACATCTGCAAGATAAAAGTTATTTACATTTTTCAGTCTTATTTTCAAAAAACAGAACTCACCAAATACTTTGTTTTTTTTGAGAACATTTTGCATATTTATGCGCAAGTCCTAAAGTTTCCATGACCTTGCAGTTTGCTATTAACATATTGTGTAGTCGTTGTCCTAGCTAAAGATATATGAACACATTTTACGCAGAGCCCAAATGCTTGGCCAGACCTTCCTTATGCATAAAAGACAGATTTTCCCCTTGGAACTAATTTCCCACTAAGATGTATTACAGAATATGTTGCATTTTTTTCTGGCCAGCAAGAAAACCACACTCTATGCAATATCAAATGTGTGAGTTGATATACTCAGAATTTTCAATAATCTTGCATTTCTAGACTAGTAAGGATATGGAACCATTTTCAATTTCTAAAAATCTACTTATATTACTGGGGCCAAATTAAAAAAAAAAAAACAGCAACAGAAGTCAATATGTTAAATCTATTATGTGTCGAGTGACCTGCTCTTTTGTGCTTTGTGTGCATTTTCTCAATTAATCTTCAGAATATTCTGTCAAGTAGGTCCTATTTGATATGAGTATTTCACAGAAGACGAACATGAAGCTGAGTAAGGTTAAGAAAAATAATCAAGGTTATTGGGTGGAATAAGAAAAAAAAATTTTAACGTATTATGTCTAAAAGTATGTCTAAATCTAGACTCAGTTTGGTAACTTGGATAAGATATACCCTTCAGAAAATAGACTGGGTTTATACTTTGAATTTAAAATATGATCAAACAATTAGTCCAGTTTGAAATGTAAAAAAAAAAAAATTTTGCAGAGGAAATTTCAAATATATGCCTATTTAATTTATAATAATACATGACTGTCCTCTTAGTCATGGACATTTGCTCACTTGAACAGCATTTACAGACATTTGTCTACAGCACAAGTATTACTTTCTCAATGAATTCATATTTCCCAGTGAATTCTTCCTAGTGAAGAAGTAAGAACAAATTGACACATATCAAACTGCAATTGGCTTACTTAATTAAATTGCATATGACATTTAGCTAAGATTTTTCCAAAAGTAATCTGTATTTTATCTAAAAGAATTCATCACTGAACATTCAGTTTTGAGCTGTCTTCAAACCTGACTTATACAAACCTGTATAGTACAACCATTGAACAAGAGATAATGTAGAAGACTCAAGTACTATACTGCATTATATTACTATGATAGGATTTTTAATCCTAGTGTATTATGATTAAGAAATATCTCTACTTTCATAATCAGCTGATGACTAATCTTTTAAAGAGATAATTAGGCTTTTCAGTAAGAATAGAAGACATATTCTGTTCTGGTGTCACAAATGCTGTTTTTCTTAATTGAAAACTATTTGCCAAAAATCTTTATGTAAACCACCAAAATCAATTTGAATGCTTTTCAGGGCATATAGTAGTATTGAAATACATGTATTTAGACAGAGAATTAGTATCAGACTTGATTATAGAATATAGGATATATTTTTGTAGAATAGATTTTATTGATATATAAATTTATTGATATAAAATACATTTTTGTAACCCATGCAACATCTCTTTATCAGCCAGTTACCATGAATTCCTTAAAAACCTGGAGTACCTTTTTCACGCTTTTTCTAAATTATCTAATGTTTTGCTACTGGCTCTATAATGTAATAATCATGTTGGACTATGATAGAGTCAAATAAATTTCATCTGGCATGTTTGAACAGTATCTGTTAAGGTAAGCCAAGATATAACTCTCACCAAGAAATGTCAACTAGCCATTTTGCCCTGAATAATACAAAAAAAAAAAAAAAAGAGCAAATGTTCTCAGGAATTCTCCATCCTCAGATTTTGTCTGAATCCTATGGTAACAGTCTTGTGTTCTTTTCTGATAGCTTTAGCTTGGCAAATGGACTCGTATTAAATGGATGTGTAGGGACTATCAAAAGTCATACACTCTTAATACTAGATGGTCTAGAGAATTTCAATCCTACTCTTAAATTCTTCACTTAAGAAGATTAAACTTCTAAAATGTTAACCAGTCATACTTTATTCTTTTTTTTTTTTTTGCAAGGAGGGGGTAACTGCTTTACAATCTTTGTGTTGATTTCTGCCATACAACAATGTGAATCAGTCATGTGTGTGCGAGCTGCATGCTAAGTCACTTCAATTCTGTCCTACTCTGTGTGACCCCATGGACTGTAGCCCACTAGGCTCCTCTGTCCATGGGATTCTCCAGGCAAGAATACTGGAGTGGATTGCCATTTCCTCCTCCAGGGGATCTTCCCTACCCAGGGATGAAACCCTCATCTCTTATGTCTCCTGTGTTGGCAGACAGGTTCTTTACCACTAGCGCCACCTGGGAAGCCTGAATCAGTCATTACTTATATACATTTTATTATATATATTATCTATAGATAGTATATATATATGCTATATATCACTGAGTCGTGTCCAACTCTCAGCGACCCCATGGACTGCAGCCCACCAGGCTCCTCCGTCCATGGGATTTTCCGGGCAAGAGTACTGGAGGGGGGTGCCATTGCCTTCTCACATATATTTATATACTTCCTCTATCTTGAGCCTCCCTCCCTCTTGAGCCTCTCTCCCCCCCCCCCCCCCCCCCCCCCCCC
>SJXQ01012837.1:320992-331702 GCA_006408695.1 Aepyceros melampus
TGATCACAGAATGCCAGGTTGGGCTCCTTGTGCTATATATCAATTTCTCATTATTTATCTGTTTTACACATGATTGTATATATATGTCAATGCTACTTTCTCAATTCATCCCACCTTCTCCTTCCCCACTGTGTCCACAAGTCCAGTCTCAATGTCTGCATCACCATTCCTGCCCTACAAATAGGTTCATCAGTACCATTTTTCTAGATTACATATATATATATATATACTAATTAGTATACAATATTTGTTTTTCTTCTTCTAACTTCACTCTGTTTAACAGGCTCTAGGTTCATCCACCTCACTAGAACACACTTGAATGGTTTATTCTTAAGGCCACAAAATAAATCTTGGAAGAGAAATAATTGTGACATTATAAATCAGTAATTTATAGCTTTATTAGATAGCTTTCCAATGAAACACCTAGATGAAGGCAAGGTTTTGAAAGAAGAGTGCATACATTTTGATATGGGAAGTGAGACTTTATTGCATAAATCTAGAGAAGACTCTTGAGAGTCCCTTGGACTGCAAGGAGATCCAACCAGTCCGTTCTAAAGGAAATCAGTCCTGGGCGTTCATTGGAAGGACTGATGCTAAAGCTGAAACTCCAATACTTTGGCCACCTCATGCGAAGAGTTGACTCTGATGCTGGGAGGGATTGGGGGCAGGAGGAGAAGGGGACGACAGAGGATGAGATGGCTGGATGGCATCACCGATTCGATGCACATGAGTTTGGGTGAACTCCAGGAGTTGGTGATAGACAGGGAGGCCTGGCGTGCTGCGATTCATGGGGTCACAAAGAATCGGACACGACTGAGTGAACTGAACTGATTACAAAATACCTTGAACTGATTACAGAAATGTAGCCATCCCATGGCAAATAAGTAGAGAGAATTTCTTTGGAAATATTTACCAAAACAACATGTTGTTTAACTCTATAGTGACTGTGCTTCCCATTGACTGATCTCAACCAGGAGCCAGGAAACAGATGACTCCATTGAAGCAGTTCATAAGGGTCAGCCGCTAGGACAGACCTTTCTGGGAATAATGAAGAATGAAGCACAGAAATGAAAGATCAAAATGGAATATGTCCAACAAGACATCAGACTGGATCTCTGTGATTGTAGGACTGTCTGATTCTCTTACACAAATATATTTCTATCCTTTGATTTTTCACCTCATATTTAATACCTAATGTAGTACAAGTATATTTCCATATGCCATTTTATTTCCTATTAAAACAATAAATAACCTTAAAGATACAGGTTTATGTAGAGTAGAGCAGATAGAATTCTAAGGAAGGAACATTGCACTGTAGAAAAGGAATGAAGATGCACTAATTCTCTTTTCCCCTCCTCCCAATGGAGAGTATGGGAATCTACCTTACATAAAGGATTGCTAAATAAAGAGTAGAGTTCTATTGTCCTTATCATTGATTCAGAGGAGAAGTGAGCTAATGGTTAATATTTGGCACCTATTCTGAACCATTGTGTCAAAACTGGAATGAGTGGGATGAAAACAGCATCTGTTCCTGCTGATTTGTCCTCCCCCAGAGGCTGGGCAGCATTTGAACTTGTGACTAAGAGGCAACAGGTTTATTATCACACATGATAAATTCCCCAACTTCTCTGTTAGTCTTTAGGAAAATTCCCAGCAAAAGTAACAGAGAGAACCTAAGTGAATTATATGCACAGTTTGTGAAGTACAGGCACTCAGATGGTAATGGGCCCCTACTTGCATAATTAAGAATGAATCAAAAATCAAGGAAAGAATAAGGTATGTGAGTCTTGAGTGCATATATGAATCCAGAAAAAAAGTAAGAATAATACATTTCTATTGAAAGTATCAATATTAACTCTTGCAATGCACTGAAGCTAAAGCTCCAATACTTTGACCACTTGATGCAAACAGCTGTCTCAGTAGAAAAGACCCTGATGCTGGGAAAAATTGCGGGCAGGAGGAGAAGGGGGCGACGGAGGATGAGATGGTTGGATGGCATCACTGACTCAGCTGCACATCAGTTTGAGGAACTCAGGGAAATAGTAAGAATAGAGAAGCCAGGAGTGCTGTTGTTCATGGAGACTCAAAGAGTTGGACATGATTTAGTGACTGAACAACACGCTGAAATAAAATGTAATTTTGTATGTGTAAATGAAGGCTTCGGGAGGCAGAGGTGATAAGAAAGATAGAAATCAACTTGCTTGCGTGCAAACCACCGCAGATTTTGACTTGAGTAACACTCTTTCCTATGAACTCTGCTGCGGCTGCTGCTAAGTCGCTTCAGTCATGTCTGACTCTGTGCAATCCCATGGACAGCAGCCCACCAGGCTCCCCATCCCTGGAATTCTCCAGACAAGAGTACTGGAGAGGTTGCCATTGCCTTCTCTGCCTATGAACTCTAAGCTTATGTAAAATTGGAAAATCAGCCAGGCTTGCCTTAGGCATCCTTTCTGGTGCTTTTCATCCATTTTCTCTACACTTCTCCTTCATGATGTTAACCCTCAACTTAAATTACTTTTACTTTACTCAAAGCCAATATGTTTTGAACCAAACTCATCTGCCTCCTTCATAGTCTGTTAACTTTTACCCTGCCAATCATTGAAAATGGCTCAAATATCCTTTAGGATATGTACATTGGAGAAAAGTCTTCTAAAGCCTAAATTCATAAGGAACACATTTCTAATGATATCATACTAAGTAGCCAGAATGCAATTTACTATTAGTACAACCTATATTTGTGTGTTATCTACACAGCAGACAACTATGTCTTTCTTTTTTTTTTTTTTTTGGCTGAGTTCCCTAACTAGGGATTGAGCCCACACTCTTGACAGTGCAGAGTCCTAACTAGAGAATTCCCCATACTATTTTTGACACTTCTTTTGCTAATCCACTCTTAAACCATGGAATCTGTAAACAAGGATACTACATATTCATGACTTGTGAGGTGTTTTTTTTTTAAATGCTGAATTTTTGCCAGCAGATTTTGACATGTGTGTGTTATACTCACCCTTTATCTACTAACTAGAGTTTTTTCTCAGAACTCCTGTAAAGTACTTCTGTCCCTCTATAGCTGTAAATTATTAAGGCGGTACTATAGAAGCAGCAGACTCTCTCAATCTTTCAGAATCTGCACAGAAAAAAAAAAAAAAAGACATTAAATCTAAGACATAGATTGAAAACCTGTCACAGTCTTCTCACATTGCTGAAAATTGGGAAATTCTAGATAGCATATTAAAAAGCAGAGACATTACTTTGCCAACAAAGGTCCATCTAGTCAAGGCTATGGTTTTTCCAGTAGTCATGTATGGATGTGAGAGTTGGACTGTGAAGAAAGCTGAGCACCGAAGAATTGATGCTTTTGAACTGTGGTATTGGAGAAGACTCTTGAGAGTCCCTTGGACTGCAAGGAGATCCAATCAGTCCATTCTGAAGAAGATTGGTCCTGAGTGTTCTTTGGAAGGATTGATGCTGAAGCTGAAACTCCAGTACTTTGGCCACCTCATGCAAAGAGTTGACTTATTGGAAAAGACTCTGATGCAGGGAGAGATTGGGGGTAGGAGGAAAAGGGGACAACAGAGGATGAGATGGCTGGATGGTGTCACTGAGTCGATGAACACGAGTTTGAGTGAACTCCGGGAGTTGGTGATGGACAGGGAGGCCTGGCGTGCTGCAATTCATGGGGTTGCAGAGTCGGACACGACTGAGCGACTGAACTGAACTGAAGAGTAAAATATGTGGGGGGAAATTTTAAAGTTAAAATATCTAGACTAAAATTCACTGTAGCCTTCTCAAAGATCCAATAGCAAGGGATACCCTGTGAGTTTTTAAGGCATTTATCCTTTTTTTGTTATTTGTTTTTAATTAATAGTGTGTTAGTCACTCAGTCATGTCCAACTCTTTGTTACCCCATGGACTGTAACCCACTAGGCTCCTCTGTCTACATAATTCTCCAGACAAGAATATTGGAGTGGATAGCCATTCCCTTCTCCAGGGGATCTTCCCAACCCAGGGATAAAACCCAGATCTCCTGCATTACAGGCAGATTCCTTACTACTGAGTCACCAGGGAAGTCTTCTTAGTTAATAAAAAACAAATAACAAACAGATGGATAAATACCTTAAAAACTTGTAGGGTATCCCTTCCTATTGACTCTTTTAAAGAGCTACCATGGCAATGTTTACTTTAAAATCTTTCCCCTCTTAATATTTGGATACAGAAAGGCAATAAACAAGATTATCTGAGGGAATTTAGAATTTAGGCCTACAGTTTTAGATTTGAGTTCAAACCCAAACTCTGTCACTTAAGGTTAGGAGCATTTGGGAAAATAATGGCTTCTCTGAAATGGATATTTTATTGCTTCATGGAAGATCAGATTAGGTAATCCATATAAATCAGTGCAATCAGTCACATATTAGGCTATTCGAATAATTATGGTCTGGTGGTAAAGAGTAGAGAACCTGGAATCAGATCACCAGGGTTTGAATCTACCCTCCACCTCTTGACTTGGATGAGATACTTCTTCTCTCTCTCAAAAAGTTAGCCCAAAGTGGATTTAATACTTAAATATAAAACTTTTAACTGTAAAACATCTAGGAAAAAAAAAAAACGCAGAGGAAAATCTCCTTGATATTGTTGAGGCAATGACATTTTTTTGGATATGATACCAAAATCTCAAGCAAAAAAGTAACAATAAGTGAATCTACATAAAACTGAAAAATTTCTGCACAGAAAAAGAAAAAAAAAAAGAAAAGCCAACCAACAGAATGGAAGAAAATATTTGCACACCATATATCCAGTTCAGTTCAGTTCATTCGTTCAGTTGTGTCCGACTCTTTGCAACCCCATGAATCACAGCACGCCAGGCCTCCCTGTCCATCACCAATTCCCAGAGTTCACTCAGACCCACGCCCATTGAGTCAGTGATGCCATCCAGCCATCTCATCCTCTGTCGTCCCCTTCTCTTCCTGCCCCCAATCCCTCCCAGCATCAGAGTCTTTTCCAATGAGTCAACTCTTCGCATAAGTCATTAATAACTGATTATATAAGGAATTCTATAATTCAATAGCAAAGAAAAAAAGACACAAATAACCCTATTAAAAATGGGCAAGACTCTGAATAGTTTTCTTTTCTCAAAAATCACACACAAATGTCAAACAGATACATGAAAAGGTACTCAATACCACTTATCATTAGGGAAATGCAAATCAAAATCACAAAGACAGCAAGCTAAGTGTCCATCAGCAAATGAGTGGATAAAGATGATATGGTGTATGTACACAATAAATACTAGTCAGCCTTAAAAAAGAATGAAATTGTGTCATTTGCAACACCATGGATGGACTTGGAGAATGTTGTGCTAAGTGAAATAAGTCAGCCAAAGAAAGACAAATACCATCTGATATCCCTTACATGTGGAATCTAAAAAATACAACAGTGTAGTGAATAATGTCATTCTCATTATTGTTGGTTAATATGATCTTAACATAAATGACTATAATATAACACAGAAAATCATGAGCTCTATTAAAATTTTTAAAAAAAATTTTAAGTAATATTTATTTCTTTTTTATTGTTTTATTTTTTATTTTACATTTCAATACTGTATTGGTTTTGCCATACATCAACATGAATCTGCCATGGGTGTACATGAGTTCCCAAACCTGAACCCCACTCCCTCTTCCCTCCCCATATCATCTCTCTGAGCTCATACCAGTGCACCAGCCCCAAGCATCCTGTATCCTGCATCAAACCTAGACTGGCGATTTGTTTCTTACATGATAGTATACATGTTTCAGTGCCATTCTCCCAAGTCATCCCACCCTCTCCCTCTCCCACAGAGTCCAAAAGTCTGTTCTATACATCTGTGCCTCTTTTGCTGTCTCACATACAGGGTTATTGTTACCATCTTTCTAAATTCCATATATATGTGTTAGTATACTGTATTGGTGTTTTTCTTTCTGGCTTACTTCATTCTGTATAATCAGCTCCAGCTTCATCCACCTCATTAGAACTGATTCAAATATATTCTTTTAATGGCTGAGTAATACTTCCTTGTGTATATGTACCACAGCTTTCTTATCCATTCATCTGCTGATGGACATCTAGGTTGTTTCCATGTCCTGGCTATTATAACAGTGCTGTGATGAACATTGGGGTACATGTGTCTCTTTCAATTCTGGTTTCCTCAGTGTGTATGCCCAGCAGTGGGATTGCTGGGTCATAAAGCAGTTCTATTTCCAGTTTTGTAAGGAATCTCCATGCTGTTCTCCATAGTGACTGTACTAGTTTGCATTCCCACCAACAGTGTAAGAGGGTTCCCTTTTCTCCATGCCCTCTCCAGCATTTATTGCTTGTAGACTTTTGGATCATAGCCATTCTGACTGGCGTGAAATGGTACCTCATTGTGGTCTTGATTTTGCATTTCTCTGATAATGAGTGATGTTGAGCATCTTTTCATGTGTTTGTTAGCCATCTGTATGTCTTCTAAATAGAAGACATTTCTAAATAGAAATGTCTATTTAGTATTTTTGCCCATCTTTTAATTGGGTCATTTATTTTTCTGGAGTTGAGCTGCATAAGCTGCTTGCGTATTTTTGAGATTAGTTGTTTGTCAGTTGTTTCATTTGCTATTATTTTCTCCCATTCAGAAGGCTGTCTTTTCACTTTGCTTATAGTTTCCTTTGTTGTGCAGAAGCTTTTAATTTTAATTAGATCCCATTTGTTTATTTTTGCTTTTATTTCCAGTATTCTGGGAGGTGGATCATAGAGGATCCTGCTGTGATTTATGTCAGAGAGTGTTTTGCCTATGTTCTTCTCTAGGAGTTTTATAGTTTCTTGTCTTACGTTTAGATCTTTAATCCATTTTGAGTTTATTTTTGTGTATGGTGTTAGAAAGTGATCTAATTTCATTCTTTTACAAGTGGTTGACCAGTTTTCCCAGCACNTCATAGAGGATCCTGCTGTGATTTATGTCAGAGAGTGTTTTGCCTATGTTCTCCTCTAGGAGTTTTATAGTTTCTTGTCTTACATTTAGATCTTTAATCCATTTTGAGTTTATTTTTGTGTATGGTGTTAGAAAGTGATCTAATTTCATTCTTTTACAAGTGGTTGACCAGTTTTCCCAGCACCACTTGTTAAAAAGATTGTCTTTAATCCACTGTATATTCTTGCCTCCTTTGTCGAAGATAAGCTGTCCATAGGTGTGTGGATTTATCTCTGGGCTTTCTATTTTGTTCCATTGATCTATTTTTCTGTCTTTGTGCCAGTACCATACTGTCTTGATGACTGTGGCTTTGCAGTAAAGCCTGAAGTCAGGCAGGTTGATTCCTCCAGTTCCATTCTTCTTTCTCAAGATGGCTTTAGCTATTCGAGGGTTTTTATAGTTTCTTGTCTTATGTTTAGATCTTTAATCCATTTTGAGTTTATTTTTGTGTATGTTGTTAGAAAGTGATCTAGTTTCATTCTTTTACAAATGGTTGACCAGTTTTCCCAGCACCACTTGTTAAAGAGATTGTCTTTACTTCACTGTATATTCTTGCCCTTTTTGTAGAAGATAAGGTGTCCATAGATGTGTGGATTTATCTCTGGGCTTTCTATTTTGCAAGAGGCTATGTAGTTTTCCCAACATCATTCATTTATTGAAGAGATTGTCCTTTATCTTTGGCTCCTTCATCACAAATTGTTTGACTGTATATGCGTGAGATTAATTCTGGGCTTTCTATTTTGTTTCATAGATCCACGTGTCTGCTTTTACACCAGTATCATACTGTTCTGATTGCTATAGCTTTGTAATTTGAAATTATGGAATGAGATACTTCAAGCTTTGTGCTTCTTTCTCAAGATTGCTTTGTCTATCTGAAGACTTTTGTGGTCCTATACAAATTTTAGGATTGTTGGTTCTTGTTCTGTGAAAAAAATGCTCTTGGAATTTTGATAGGGATTACTTTGAATCTGTAGATTGCTTTGGGTAGTAAGGACATTTTCAGGATATTCTTCTAATCCTGCTGCTGCTGCTGCTAAGTCGCTTCAGTCGTGTCCGACTCTGCATGACCCCATAGACAGCAGCCCACCAAGCTCCTCCATCCCTGGGATTCTCCAGGCAAGAACACTGGAGTGGGTTGCTATTTCCTTCTCCAATGCATTAAAGTGAAAAGTGAAAGTGAAGTCGCTCAGCCGTGTCCTACTCTTAGCGACCCCATGGACTGCAGACCACCAGGCTCCTCCATCCATGGGATTTTCCCGGTAAGAGTACTGGAGTGGGGTGCCATTGCCTTCTCCACTTCTAATCCTTATCTTTCTATTTATATGTGTCTTCTTTAGTTACCCCATAGACAGCAGCCCACCAAGCTCCTCCATCCCTGGGATTCTCCAGGCAAGAACACTGGAGTGGGTTGCTATTTCCTTCTCCAATGCATTAAAGTGAAAAGTGAAAGTGAAGTCGCTCAGCCGTGTCCTACTCTTAGCGACCCCATGGACTGCAGACCACCAGGCTCCTCCATCCATGGGATTTTCCCGGTAAGAGTACTGGAGTGGGGTGCCATTGCCTTCTCCACTTCTAATCCTTATCTTTCTATTTATATGTGTCTTCTTTAGTTTCTTTTATTAATACATTAAAATTTCCAGTGTATAGATTTTTTACTTCCTTATTTAAGTGTATTCCTGTATTTCTTGAAGCAATTGTAAATGGAATTGTTTTCTTAATTTCTCTTTCTGTGTTCTAGTGTATAGAACACAGTAGGTTTTTACATATTGATTTTTGTATCCTTCAACATTACTTAATTTGTTTATTAGTTCTAACAGTTTTTTTGTTGGAGTCTTTAGAATTTTCCTTATATAATATCATATCATCTGCTAATAGTGCTGGTTTTACATCTTTTTTTTTTTCCAATTTGGATCCATTACATTTTTTTTCTTTCTAATTTCTCTGGTTAAGATTTCCAATACTGTATTGAATAAAAGTGCTTGAGTGGGCATCATAGTCTTTTTCCTGAACTTAGAGAAAAGGTTTTAGCTTTTTACCACTGAGTAGATATTAGCTATGGGCTTATCATATATGACATTTAACATGTTGAGGTATGTTCCCTCTATATCTACCTGATGTGAGTTGTGTGTGTTAGTTGCTCATTCATGTCTGACTCTTTGCGACCCCATGGACTCTAGCCCACCAGACTCTTTTGTCTGTGGGATTCTCCAGGCAAGAATACTGGAGTGGGTTGCCATTTCCTTCTCCAAAAAGCCTGATGAAAGTGTGTAAAATCAAAATGATAACTGTACTTAGCAGCACAGTCACAATAAAGCATCACCGAGATCTGAGGAAGTATTATCTTCTTAAGAGTTCCTGCTTTGGACTGAGTTAGCTTGAGACAGTGAATCACCCCAGTATCCTAAATCCATCAACAGGAACACAGATGCTCTATTTGTCATAAATATCTATAAAATCTGTAGAAGAATCTTGGTCCACATTTTCCTTTTCTCCTGTTTTAATTATGGCTGATCAGGGTTGGCCTCCAACCAGCCAGGCCTGTCTGCCATGACCCTGCCTCCCAGTAGGGCTCCTTCAGGGAACCTAATTGATAGTTTTATCATAAATGTGTTTGCTGCTGCTGCTGCTAAGTCGCTTCAGTCATGTCCGACTCTGTGCGACCCCATAGATGGAAGCCCACCAGGCTCCCCCATCCCTGGGTTCTCCAGGCAAGAACACTGGAGTGGGTTGCCATTTCCTTCTCCAATGCATGAAGGTGAAAAGTGAAAGTGAAGTCACTGAGTCGTGTCCAACTCTTAGCGACCCCATGGACTGCAGCCCACCAGACTTCTCCATCCATGGGATTTTCCAGGCAAGAGTGCTGGAGTGGGGTGCCATTGCCTTCTCCAATAAATGTGATTGAATTAAGTCAAATGTATTTTCTGCATCTATTGAGTTGATCAGATAACTTTTATGCTTCATTGTATTAATGTGATGTGTCACACTGACTGATTTGTGGACATTTAACCATCTTTGCATCCATGAAATAAATCCCATTTGATCATGATGTATGACGGTTTTAATAGATTATTAAATTTTTATATCATTTCATTGGGGAATTTTATATCTATGTTCATCAGGTATATTGAGTGGAGTTTTCTTTCTTGTGGTGTCTTTGTGTGTTTTTGGTATCAAGGTAATGCTGGCCTCATAAAAGGAGCTTGCAAGTACTTCCCTCTCTATTTTTTAAGAATTTGAGAAGTATTGATGTTTATTCTTCTTTAAACATTTGGTAGAATTCACCAGTGAAGCCATTTGATCCTGGACTTTTAATTGCTGTTTTTTATTTTTTATTTTTATCTTTAGTTTTTTAATTTTTTATTTTATTTATTTATTTTTTTAATTAATTTTTATTTTTTAGTTTGTTTTGCTTTACAATACTGTATTCGTTTTGCTATACATTGACATGAATTAGCCACGAGTGTACATGAACTCCCAATCCTGACCCCCACCTTCCCCCTCCCACCCCACACCTTCTCTCTGGATTATCCCCGTGCATCAGTCCCAAGCATCCTGCATCTTGCATCAAACCTAGACTGGTGATTCGTTTCACTTATGATATCATACATGTTACACTGCTAATTGCTGTTTTTTAAAGCCAGACTTCAGCAATATGTGAACCGTGAACTCCCTGATGTTCAACCTGGTTTTAGAAAAGGCAGAGGAACCAGAGATCAAATTACCAACAT
>SJXQ01012837.1:331892-379642 GCA_006408695.1 Aepyceros melampus
CTACTATTCAACATAGTTCTGGAAGTTTTGGCCACAGCAATCAGAGCAGAAAAAGAAATAAAAGGAATCCAGATTGGAAAAGAAGAAGTAAAGCTCTCACTGTTTGCAGATGACATGATCCTCTACATAGAAAACCCGAAAGACTCCACCAGAAAATTACTAGAGCTAATCAATGAATATAGTAAAGTTGCAGGATATAAAATCAATACACAGAAATCCCTTGCATTCCTATACACTAATAATGAGAAAGTAGAAAAAGAAATTAAGGAATCAATTCCATTCACCATTGCAACGAAAAGAATAAAATACTTAGGAATATACCTACCTAAAGAAACTAAAGACCTATATATAGAAAATTATAAAACACTGATGAAAGAAATCAAAGAGGACACTAATAGATGGAGAAACACACCATGTTCATGGATTGGAAGAATCAATATAGTGAAAATGAGTATACTACCCAAAGCAATCTACAGATTCAATGCAATTCCTATCAAGATACCAGCGGTGTTTTTCACAGAGCTAGAACAAATAATTTCACAATTTGTATGGAAACACAAAAAACCTCGAATAGCCAAAGCCATCTTGAGAAAGAATAATGGAACTGGAGGAATCAACCTGCCTGACTTCAGGTTTTACTACAAAGCCACAGTCATCAAGACAGTATGGTACTGCTGTGATTTATATCAGAGAGTGTTTTGCCTATGTTCTCCTCTAAGAGTTTTATGTTAAAGTGTCTGCCTCCAATGCAGGAGACCCGGGTTCGATCTCTGGGTCAGGAAGATCCCCTGGAGAAGGAAATGGCAACCCACTCCAGTATTCTTACCTGGAGAATCCCATGGATGGAGAAGCCTGGTAGGCTACAGTCCATGGGGTCACAAAGGGTCGGACACGACTGAGCGACTTCACTTCACCTCACTTCAGTCTTACATTTAGATCTTGAATCCATTTTGAGTTTATTTTTGTGTATGGTGTTAGAAAGTGTTCTAGTTTCATTCTTTTACAAGTGGTTGACCAGTTTTCCAGTATCACTTGTTAAAGAGATTGTCTTTGATCCATTGTATATTCTTGCCTCCTTTGTCAAAGATAAGGTGTCCATAGATGCATGGATTTATCTCCGGGCTTTCTATTTTGTTCCATTGTTCTATATTTCTGTCTTTGTGCCAGTACCATACTGTCTTGATGACTGTGGCTTTGTAGTAGAGCCTGAAGTCAGGCAGGTTGATTCCTCCAGTTCCATTCTTCTTTCTCAAGATTGCTTTGGCTATTCGAGTTTTTTTGTATTTCCATACAAATTGTGGAATTATTTGTTCTAGCTCTATGAAAAATACCACTGGTAGCTTGATAGGGATTGCATTGAATCTGTAGATTGCTTTGGGTAGTAAAGATACATTACTATAGGATCTTGTAAAAAATAGAATATTTTATGCTGGGAGATGAGGAGAGACCTCAAGGAAGTAGTATGGTATTGCAACAGGTTAGTTTGATAGTAAAGAAGATTTATGGGAAGATGAAAGAATATGAGAAAAATTATGCATAAACTATGGGTAATTACAATATTGATATGTGGAAAGATACAGTGAATGTGTAGTCTTAGAAATGTAAGGCAGATCATGAATGAACTTGAATAGCAAGTCATTGACTCTAAACTTTTAAGTCAGCAGTGGGGAATCTCTCAGGTTCTGTGGAAATAGGGTCTCCTAGCTGATATTTCTACTTCCTGTTATAGATCTATAGATCTTGTAGAATAGTTGGAGAGGAAAAAACAAGAAGTAGAAACACCAGCTAGGAGATTTCTGCATAACTCAAGCTAAATGTACAGGAGAACTTCACAAGGATAGAAACAATGGGAGATGGAATGAAAATATATGTCAAAATAAACTCTTAAACAAAATAGTTCAAATAAATGTTGGATTGTAATTTTTAATGGATACTGAAAAATAAAAAAATTCCTTTCCTTTCCTCTTTTCTCCATGAACACTTTACCTTTTTATGAAAGATATATAGCCTTTGGGCTTCCCAGGTGGCACAAATGGTAAAGAACCACCTGCCAATCCAGGAAACAGGACATTTGCCTTTGAGCCCTGGGTCAGGAAGATCCCCTGGATGAAAGCATGATAACCCACTCCAGTATTCTCACCTGAAGAATCCCATGGACAGAGGAGCCTGGTGGGTTACAGGAGATAAGTCACAAAGAGTTGGACACAACTGAAGTGACTAAGCATGCATTTATGCACACAGCCTTTTCCTAAGACATTGAAAAACTCAGATGCCTCTATGAAACAGACAAGTAACCTACAAAAATAATTGGGCTTTCATAACTTGTCTTAAATGTGTGGTAGCCATGGGACTCTCGGCAAGTATTGCTATGCAGAAGTGTCCATAAGGGCCAACTATTGTCTTTTTTATTTTCAAAAGAAGTAGAAAATGTGGATCTTTAAAATGTGAGAACTACCAACTTTCACATGTTAGCAACTACTTTGAAAATTAAAAAAAAAAAAAAACACCTCTGTAGGCCAAACAAAACATGTCTGTAGGCCAAATGTGGCATGTGGGTCACCAGTTTGTGAAATCTGTCAAACTCTATTATCTGGCAAGGTAATGGAGCATTCTGGTTAGTCAACATTCTGACTGAGTTGCCACATATGTTATATAAGGCTTCTCAACCTTCTAAGAATGCATCAGCTATATGAAACACTATTTAACTTTACTCAGCTTTTCCCTTTTGATTCAAGCTTATGTTCAGTCAACAAATACAACAAATGTTTCATACATAGCTAAATAATAGTTGGGAATATAGAAACATGAATGACCTGCTCTCAAGGAATTCACAATTGATAAAGGCAGAGACAGAAGCCACATGGAGTATCAACACAAATCAATTTGACAACTTGGAATCCTTTAATACAGTGGTCCCCTTTTTGGCACCAGGGACCAGTTTCATGAAAGATAGTTTTTCCATGGACTGTGTTGGGGATGGTTTTGAAATGATCCAAGCACATTATATTTATTGCGCACTCTATTTCTATTATTATTACATCAGCAGGCACTATCAGGCATTAGATCCAGAGGTTGGGGATCTGTGCTTTAGAATTTCAAGAGTATCAATGATCAACATAAGGAAAAGATGGAAAATGGAAGTTGGGAGCATATTTCAACTAACGGATGTTCTAGAAGTCCTGTTTTATAACTTCAATTTTGAATACTGATAATTTCTCAGAAACACTGTATCAGACTTTCAAGCTAGATTCTGTGCTAGATAAATCCTGTCTTTCTTCAAAATATTTTTTCTTAAGACATTTCTTGGAAAAAAATTATGGCTAGGATCTGCCTTTCAAATACTAAAAAAAAATCCCATTCCAAGGTTTCTGTGCTTGTAAATTAAGTTCCATGGGTGGTAAATTGAAGAGGAATGACTCTGGGTGGTATATGGGGAATACTCTATTCCTTTTCAATTCTCAAAAACTTCTCCCCTAAAGTCATTCTTCCTTGCTACTCTCAAGAGCAAAATACACAGTGTGTCCCTGTGCTTCTGTCAACACTGTTCAGTAATTTGAGAAACTATTAAAGAAGTAACTATAAAAATTGGTATAATATTATTTTCTTCTCTTCCTGAACATAAGATTTCCCTGGCTAAATATTCATTTTTTTGTGTGGGTCAAATTAGTTTCTAAATTCATTTCCTCCATGAGTATTACATGTGGGAGAAGAGGAGAACATACATTTTCACACGCAATTTTGAATAAATATTTAGTGCAAAATATTTTTTCTTTCTTAGTGTAAAATCAATGAACCTCACCCAATTCTCATCATTTAGTGTCATTAAAAGACTGTTCCAAAAGTTCAGCTTGAAATAAATTGCTATTTTATTTTTATAGTTGATATATCCAAAGATATGGGCAGGACTATTACAAAGGAATCCACAAATCAAGAAAATAAGAATTAAAAGTGTAAAGTTCTTGACTCAGTTGTATATAAAATAACTGTTTTTCCTTTGTGGTCCTATGTATAACATCATGTACTCCAAGTTGTGTAGAGAACAGGAACTGAATGATGCAAGATTAATTACTACACTATTGTCATCTCTACTAATAACAACATAGAGATCAATCCTGCTGTTAAAGTCTCTCTGGACGTATTTGTTTGCCTTTGGCATAAATTAGGGAAGCATACAAGTAGAAAGAAGATAACACAAAATAAAGTTTGTGCCTCGGGAGAGACAGAATTTGTTATTACTTTGTCACTGCAGGCAACAGGGTGTGAAACCAGTAAGAAATCAAGCCAGTTCTTGACGTCAGTTATTCCTAATTTGGAGCAATTGAGTGCATCTTTGACTGATGTGCAAGGGCTGATCATTGATTAAGCTGCAGGGGTGTTTCCTATGGTGTTCCTTTGGCCTTACTACTGTGAACCGCAATGCGTTGTCAGGGCACTTTTTGTTTTGTGTTTTTGTTTTGTTGTTTTCTTTCTCCAGAAGACCTTGAGTTAAAATCTTCCTGATGTTGGTTACAACTGAACTCAAGAATTTCCAGAGTGTTAGACACATGTTTTTCCTTGATTTTGACTTTCAAATTTGGGAAAGCAAGTGTAACATTTTGGAGGTTTCATAGATACAGAGAAACATTTTAATCTCATGTTTTCAAATTTGGATAAATGGTACCTAGAGCAATCGTTTTAACAAGCAAAATAAACTCTTCAGTGATTGCACTTTCATACTTAGACTATTTCAGTTTTAATGAAATATTGCTTACAAGAAAACACAACTGATATAGACTTTTTTTTCAGAATGCAGGGAAGTTAAAGGGGATTTTAATATCTGATAAAAATTAACAGCCATTATGCAACCTAGAAAATATGGCCAACATCCTGAGGTTGCCAGGAAGAAAAATGCAAAGAATCTGGGCCTCAAGTAACTTGACAGAGCTGTTGAATTACCCAGCTGTATCACTTCAGCCGCTATTTGTGTTTGTTATTTGAAACTCCCGTATCCTGAAGATCTTAATTTCTACTTCTAGAATTTTTCAAGATATTTTCCTAAATACGTACAGGTTCTTCCCTAAGATATATTTGAATATCATTTGTTAAGATACAACTAAAAATAATAATCTCTTTAAAATGAAAATTTACTAAACTTTTACTATGTGCCAGGTAATATGCTAAGCATTTCTTACAATGAGCTTGTGTATAGTTCTAGATTTATGCACTATAATTGTTACCATTTGAAAATGTAGAATGGAATTCCCTTTTGAAAGAAGAGATTTTTTGTTTAGTAAATTTAAAGAACTTGGGTATGTTCACAGTCTCTATACAGTATTGAATTACTTCTTTATGGGAAAAAATTATTTCTGTTATATTAGCTGTTTTTAATGTTGAAGATACACAAGACTATTTCCATTGTAAATATCTTCATCTGACTATGGAGCGGGTTTCTCCACACTCCATGGGTTACACAATTCCCAGGAATTGTGTCTGTCTGCTTGTTGCTAGCTAAGGTTTTAAATTAAAATGACTTGAATCCATATTTCACTTCCTCTGAGGAGTATAATGTCCTCACAAAGATTTCTCATTCTATTCCCTGTCTTTCAGTAACTGATTCCACTAGATTATTTCATTTCTATAAGTTATCTCTTACTTCTTTTTGGTTAATGCCAACTCAGAGGTAGAAATTGGCCCCTTTATGGTATTTGTGCAAAATCTCTGACAAAAAGTATGTGGTGTATAGAAGATTTTGCTGAGGTTTTGGAATAATTGAATTTTTTTCTTAAGCAGAACATAAAATTAAATATTGGATTATTTTTGAAAAAAGTTCTTCCCTCAGTCCATCAGCAGTCCATTTCTTATGGACCATCTTGCTTTGCAGGATCATCCACCTGTTTTATTATTGGTTTCTACTGTATTCTCTCCCATTCCTTCTCCTTTTTGATCTCTCTTTGAAATTTATGTGTATTTTTTATGCAGAGTAATTTAAGTATACTATTTAAAGCGCATTTTAAAACTATGGCCCTAGAACTTCAATTCCACATCCAAACTCACTTAGCCCAACATTCTTCCTACCAATTCTTGGAAAGATTGACAGCAAAAGGGGAAGTGGGTGACAGAGGATGAGATGGTTGGATGCCATCACTGACTCAAGACATGAGTTTGAGCAAATTCAGGGAGCTGGTGAAGGACAGGGAAGCCTGCTGTGCTGCAGTTCATGGGGTGGCAGAGTCAGACATGACTTAGCAATTGAGCAAATTCCTACCAAAATGCTTCCCTACCCCAAATGTACCCCACTGTATATGCCTGGAAATTTCTAATGTTTTGGGGAAAGGTAGTGTACAAAATTGAAAGAGAGAGTAATATTTGTTTCTTGTCTTTGGGCAAATAAGTAAACCAGTATGGATAATAACTTAAAAATAAACATATCTGGGTCATGAATTCCTTAACTTTTACACACTTAGATGACTAGTACCACTGTCTTTCCAACTTCTTAGGGAACAGCTCCACTACTCATTGCAATATATTTTATTTGTTTAAACAGAAAAATGAAAGTATGCTATTATCAGATAAAAATCATAAAGATTTTTTATAAAACCTCTGATTTACTATAATCACAAAAACCAGACCATTTACATTCACTTTTTAAAAATTTTATATTGAAGTAAAGTTGACTAGCAAGGTTGAGTTAGTTTCAGGTATACAGCAAAGTAACTCATTTATGCATATATGTGTGTCTATTTTTTTTTCTTTTCCCATTTGTTGCTGTGTAGTTGCTATCATGTCTGACTCTTTGTGACCCCATGGACTGCAGCATGCCAGGCTTCCCTGTCCTTCGTTATCTCCTGGAGTTTTCTCAAATTCATGTCCACTGGGTCAGTGATGCTATCTAACCATCTCATCCTCTACTGCCCTCCTCTCCTTTTCCCTTCAGTCTTTCCCAGCATCAGGATATTTCCCAGTGAGTTGGCTCTTTGCACCACGTAGCCTAAATGTTGGAGCTTCAGCTTCAGCATCAGTCCTTCTGATGAATATTCACTTTCCTTTAGGATCAACTAGTTAGATCTCCTTGCAGTCCAAGGGACTCTCAAGAGTCTTCTCTAGCACCACATTTCGACAGCAGCAATCCTTTGATGCTCAGCCTTCGTTATGCTTCAACTTTCACATCTGTACATACTACTGGCAAAACCATAGCTTTGACTGTATGGACCTACGCCAACAAAGTGATGCTGTCTAGGTTTGTCATAGCTTTCTTTCCAAGGTGCAAGGGTCTTCTCATTTCATGGCTGCAATCACTGTCCACAGTGATTTTGGAGCCCAAGAAAATAAAATCTTTCACTACCTCTACTTTTTCCCCTTCTCTTTGCTGTGAAGTGATAGGAGAAAATGCCATGATCTTAGGTTTTTAATGTTGAGTTTTAAGCCAGCATTTTCACCCTCATCAAGATGCTCTTTATTTATTCTTCACTTTCTGCCCTTAGAGTGATATCATCTGCATATCTGAGGTTGTTGATATTTTTCCTGGCAATCTCAATTCTAGCTTGTGATTCATCCAGCCTGACATTTCTCATGATGTACTCTGCATATAAGTTACATGAAAGAGATAATATACAGCCTTGCCTTTCTCTTTTACCAATTTTGAACCAGTCAGTTGATCCATGTAAAGTTCTAACTGTTGCTTTTTGACCCACATACTTGTTTCTCATTTAGGTTATTGCAAGATTTTGAGCCGAGTTCCCTGTGCTATACAGTAGCTCCTTGTTAGTCATTTATTTTAAATATAGGAGAGTGTAAATGTCAATCCAAAATGTAAATGGGTGGGAGGGACAGACTAGGAGTTTGGGATTGACATTCAGTTTTATTCTGTAATAAAACTGAGAGATAGAAAGTATTACCACCAGATGACAAATGAGAAAACTGAAGATTTTGTTGATAACGAAGGTTACTTGAATTGCAGAACTTTTTAAGTGATAAACCCAGGATTTCCCAGAAAATCTATTTTACACTGGGTGCTGGTGCTAAGTCACTTCAGTTGTGTCCGACTCTGTGCAACCCTATGGACCATAGCCCTCCAGGCTCCTCTGTCCATGGGATTCTCCAGGCAAGAATACTGGCATGGGTTGCCATGCCCTTCTCCAGGGACCTTCCCAGCCCAGGGATCAAACCTGGATCTCTTATGTCTCCTGCCCTGGCAGGCGTTTCTTTACCGCTAACGCTACCTGGGAAGCCTCTCTATTCGACACTAAGTGTGTGCAATTCTATTTAGTGGTTCTGAGCATGGCATCCTTACTTCATCTTATTTCCAATATATCTTAATAAGAGAAAAGAAGTAGGAAATCAAGAATCTTACTGAGAGTCTGCTCTTTAACATAAGTGGAGTGGGTTAATAAAAATCATTTCCAGAATTGAAAAAGGATGTAAAATGGCTTTGCATTTCACGAGGTTAGAGGAAAACAGAAGAACAATGAACAAGGGGAGGCAGAGGGACCGTGGCTGGAACAGATTGTGTGTCTTCTCCCCAGCCTCAGACTAGAGAAGGAAAGTGGAGGCGGGGAGAAAAAGGAAGACAGACAGATAGACAAAACCTAATCCATTTACACATAGGGCATTTTAGGTCTCCTCTGCCATAGCTGATGCCTACCTACCACCAAGAAAAAAATAGTAATAAGATACATTGCAAATGGTCCATCATCTGTTTTATGCCTCTCCTGTTGGCAGGAGTAGACAACTCACTCCTTGCAGACTGTCTCGCGTTTCAAACAGTTCAATGTTTCAGCATTTGGTTGCAATTGTCTAAACAAATCTCATGCTTTCTTCCATATCTGAGTGAACTGGGCTTATTAAGATGCTCAGGAAATATAATGTAAACATATAAAAGCTCCCCCCTGTATTTTCATTTCCTCATACATGAGGCATTTTGAACTCTTTTGCCATGTCCTCTTCTGGTTTATATGTGGCTTTACTTACTTCTTCTTTGCTTTATTTATCAATAGTTGTGTAGGTTTTTTTTTCTGTTGTTGTTGTTATTTTTATAAGTCTTAAAAAGAAAATCACATTTATTCTGGAGTTATAGAGTGAATAAGAAAAATGATTTTAAACAAAACTGAACACACTCAACTGAGTCAATAGAATGCTAAACCATCTGGTTACAAGGTGAATAGTTTAGTCAATTGATAGCCTTTGGATTTGGGATTTGTTTTGGCTTATCTCTGGATTCACAAATCTCTAAGTAGGTCACATTGGCACAGTATAAACCCAGCTCTAGAGCTGATTTTCATCCTGTAGAGAACTTAACAATAAGTAGAGTAACTAGAGCACACTTAAAATAATAGCACACCCCACCTAGAGATGGGGTGGGAAGGAATTGATACTTGTTGAATGCTAACTTTGTATCAAGTGTTATTTCAGAAGTTTTGAATATGCATTGTTTCTTTGTGTGTCCCACAACCATCAATGAGAGAAGGCAAGTTAATGTAAGAATTTGTTTACTACTGTATAAAACTCTCAATATTTAATCGAATGTAATGTTTTAAATTACACTATGAAGTAGATGTACACAAATTATGAATAAAATGTTAAGAGAATATGAGAAATTTGACCTACAGTCAGAGTTAATTAAATGTGGAACTAGATTTGAAATTTCACCTCTTAAACTTCAACATATACACATTTTTCCCTGCGCCAATACAGCACTGCAAGATCATGTTTCTGAGTCTCCACAGAACAGAATTTAGAAAACATGTAAGTTTTGTCGTCGTTAAGAATATTTTCAACACATAGTAAATGAGCATGCTCCTCAGATAAGAAAAGACTATTGAATGACAATATTTCAGTGTACCCCTTATTGCAGCATAATTGCTAGGGATTTGCTCAGATCTACAAATCTTCAATTAATATTTTGTGACATGATGGAACAAGATTTCTAAGAGAGAAGGGTGGAATTAACGTTGATCCACAACATTAACACTATTGTTAATAGTTAGATGGTATCATTTTTTAAAATCTTTTTTCACGGGTGAAGAACATGGGGAATGCTATGCATTACTTGTTTATTACACCCTTGATATTTACAGTGACTTTGTGTGGTTATGACATATGACTGACCTCATTCTACAATGGGAAAAAGAAGTTGGTCAGTAGTGAAACCAAAGTTCAAACCCAGGTCCTTTGTTCTCAGACATCCTGCTGGAAGATACATACTGTGATAACTACTCCAAGCAAGTTCTACTCCATAACTCCATGTTGCTTCCTATATCAGCAAGTGAATAGAGGATTTTCATCACTTTAAAGATTCATTACTCAGGATTTCCCTTCATCCATTTAATTAAGTCATTCCTCAGTTTGTGTTAGTATTTGGCCAGTCTTCCACAGTCTCTCAGCCTCTTTGTGTTTATGGCAGGTCAACTACCAGAATAATTTTCATCTGGCAAGCTCCAATTGAACTTGTTTCCCCGGATCATTAAGTATATTGGCATTTACATTTACAATCATTTTCTGCCTTGTTGGTTTTCATCTACTTCATTCACAAATTAATAAGAACATAAGAGGACTCAGTTAACACCTCTTCGAACACCACCACTAGCTTTCTTGATGGCAGAGAATGAAGCTTCAATGTGAAAAGAGAAAACCTGGAAACATGTTGAACTCAAACTGGAATCAATGTTCGTTCATCTTTTGGGACTTAGAAACTATGCCAATAAGAGTGAATCACAGATTTGTAAAATCAAATTTGCTTTCAAGAGCCCTCTAACGGGGGTTTTTCAACCTTAGTGCTATTGACATTTAGGGCTGGAGAATTCTTTGTTGTGTGAGGACTTCCCTCGCCTTGTAGGCTGTTTAGCAGTATCCTTGTCCTCTACCCACTAGATGTCAGCAGCATCTGCCAACCTCTCCCCAACTTTTGTTGTTGTGACACTTGTCAAAAATGTCTTCAGATGCTGGTGAATATCTTCCCGAGGAGTGAAATCACCCCTATTGAGAACCATGGGTCTATCCTCATCAAGACTTGCCTCTCTGTGCTAGTCTCCTGGAACTCTGGAATCAATACAAGTCTTAGAGACAACATTCTCCCTTTTCACTGATAAGCAAATGAACGCCTAAAAAAGTAAGTGAGATGTGGGCAATATTTGATGAACATATACTGTGTGCCAGAATCTTCCATATGCTACAGGGATCCTCATGGGGGAATCCTCATGGGATGATCCTCACTATCTTTATTTTATAAATAAAGAATTTAGGGCCAGATCTTTCCCCAAAACCCCTGCTAAGCTGTCTTGCTAAGACTCATGCGTGAGAAACTTTTAACCCAATGCAGAGAATCTTCATTTTTTTTAAGTCACCATCAGTCAGTCAGTCAGTCAGTTCAGTCGCTCAGTCGTGTCCGACTCTTTGCGACCCCATGAATCGCAGCACCCAGGCCTCCCCGTCCATCACCAACTCCCGGAGTTCACTCAGATTCATGTCCATCAAGTCAGTGATGCCATCCAGCCAACTCATCCTCTGTCATCCCCTTCTCCTGCTGCCCCCAATCCCTCCCAGCATCAAAGTCTTTTCCAATGAAAAAGACTTGCAAAATTGTATTGAGTATTTACTATCTGAAATGAAAATCAGCTCTAATGGATGCAGACAGTCACAGGAGGAAAAAATATTTCAGTTGCCCTCAAGTTCAGGCAAGAGGATATTGAGTCCCTTGCAATCATAACGCAGCTATTGCATTCCCATCTCCTGCTCTGTTGCTTAACACGTTTGCATTATTGTTGTCGTCTTCCCCACCTTTTCTCCTAAGATTTAGCTTTTCATGGGTCCCAGGTGTTTCCCTCTGCCAGGGTTGGGGATGCCACCAATTAATTCCTACTTATATAATACCTCTCATAACATTTCATTGTTTGTTTACTTAAGCATTCCATAATTCCTGAAATATCCTTGAAGTGCAAAGAAGAAAAGTATCTGGTACTCTATTGTATTATAACTTACTTCATAGATATGTGAGTCATTAATTGTCAAATAATTTGATAATTGGTTTATAAATGCTACATTTTATGTTGGAAATCCTAGTGTTTTCATATTATTTGGGGAACTTGTTTAGGCTGAGTCTAAAAGCATCCAGTATCTTCATGTTTGTAGAGCCTCTCAACAACCTTCTTCTCCTGCAAATTTGCTCACCCTATATTCTGGCCTTGAACTTAATGCCTATGAAAAGACATGTGGAAGTTTTAAATCATGGATCAAAATTCTTTAATTGTCCCCCCATCAAGGTCGAGGTCTATGCCCTTTTTCCTTGAATCTAGTGGGCTTGTGACTGTTTTGACTGATAGATTTGGCAGAAGTGATGCCACATGACTATGTCATAGGCTGTGCAGCTTCTGCCTTGGTCTCCTGGAATGCTAATTTCTTCGTGTTCCCTCTCCAGATGTTCCATCTGAGAACCCAAGATCCCTGTCTTGAGCATCCCAAGCCACAGGAAGCAGTCATGCATAGTTGCTCTGATCCACAGATTACCCAGCTGAGGGCAGCCTGGGGTGATCCTATCACATGAGACGTATATACATTGAGTGCAGAAGCCAACATGGACATGGATCTTCCATGATATTTCAATCCGGAGCCTTGTCAGTCAGCCCCAGTCCTTAGACTTAGTATAACTGCTGCCCCAGACACTACGGAGCAGAAACAAAACTTCAGTACTCTGATTAGTCTGAATTCTGGACTACAGTCTGAGACTGTGGGAATAATAAAAGTATATCATTTTATGCCACCCACTTTTTTTTTTAATTAATTTTTATTTTTTAGTTTGTTTTGCTTTACAATACTGTATTCATTTTGTTACACATTGACATGAATTAGCCATGAGCGTACATGAACTCCCAATCCCGACCCCCACCTCCACCCTCCCGCCCCACACCCTCTCTCTGGACCATCCCCGTGCATCAGTCCCCAGCATCCTGCATCCTGCATCAAACCCGGACTGGCAATTCGTTTTGCCCATGATATCACACATGTTACATTGCCACTCTGCCAACCCATCCCACCCTCTTCCTCTCCCACAGAGTCCAAAAGGCCATTCTATACAACCGTGTCTCTTTTGCTGTCTTGCGTACAGGTTTATCATTACCATCATTCTAAATTCCATATATATGTGTAAGTATACTGTATTGATGTTTTTCTTTCTGGCTTACTTCACTCTGTATAATCTACTCCAGCTTCATCCACCTCATTAGAACTGATTCAAATGTATTCTTTTTAATAGCTGAGTAATACTCCATTGTGTATACGTACCACAGCTTTCTTATCCATTCATCTGCTGATGGACACTAGGTTGCTTCCATGTCCTGGCTATTACAAACAGTGCCGCGATGAACATTGGGGTACACGTGTCTCTTTCAATTCTGGTTTCCTCGGTGTGTATGCCCAGCAGTGGGATCGCTGGATCATAAGGCAGTTCTATTTGCAATTTTTTAAGGAATCTCCACACTGTTTTCCATAGTGGCTGTACTAATTTGCATTCCCACCAACAGTGTAAGAGGGTTCCCTTTTCTCCACACCCTCTCCAGCATTTATTGCTTGTTGACTTTTGCATCGCAGCCATTCTGACTGGTGTGAAATGGTACCTCATTGTGGTTTTGATTTGCATTTCTCTGATAATGAGTGATGTTGAGCATCTTTTCATGTGTTTGTTAGCCATTCGTATGTCTTCTTTGGAGAAGTGTCTATTTAGTTCTTTGGCCCATTTTTTGATTGGGTCATTTATTTTTCTGGAGTTGAGCTGCATAAGCTGCTTGTATATTTTTGAGATTAGTTGTTTGTCTGTTGTTTCATTTGTTATTATTTTCTCCCATTCAGAAGGCTGTCTTTTCACCTTGCTTATAGTTTCCTTTGTTGTGCAGAAGCTTTTAATTTTAATTAGATCCCATTTGTTTATTTTTGCTTTTATTTCCAGTATTCTAGGAGGTGGGTCATAGAGGATCCTGCTGTGATTTATGTCAGAGAGTGTTTTGCCTATGTTCTCCTCTAGGAGTTTTATAGTTTCTTGTCTTACGTTTAGATCTTTAATCCATTTTGAGTTTATTTTTGTGTATGGGGTTAGAAAGTGATCTAATTTCATTCTTTTACAAGTGGTTGTCCAGTTTTCCCAGCACCACTTGTTAAAAAGATTGTCTTTAATCCACTGTATATTCTTGCCTCCTTTGTCGAAGATAAGCTGTCCATAGGTGTGTGGATTTATCTCTGGGCTTTCTATTTTGTTCCATTGATCTATATTTCTGTCTTTGTGCCAGTACCATACTGTCTTGATGACTGTGGCTTTGTAGTAAAGCCTGAAGTCAGGCAGGTTGATCCTCCAGTTCCATTCTTCTTTCTCAAGATGGCTTTGGCTATTCGAGGTTTTTTGTGTTTCCATACAAATTGTGAAATTATTTGTTCTAGCTCTGTGAAAAATACCGCTGGTATCTTGATAGGAATTGCATTGAATCTGTAGATTGCTTTGGGTAGTATACTCATTTTCACTATATTGATTCTTCCGATCCATGAACATGGTATGTTTCTCCATCTATTAGTGTCCTCTTTGATTTCTTTCATCAGTGTTTTATAATTTTCTATATATAGGTCTTTAGTTTCCTTTGGTAGGTATATTCCTAAGTATTTTATTCTTTTCATTGCAATGGTGAATGGAATTGATTCCTTAATTTCTTTTTCTACTTTCTCATTATTAGTGTATAGGAATGCAAGGGATTTCTGTGTGTTGATTTTATATCCTGCAACTTTACTATATTCATTGATTAGCTCTAGTAATTTTCTGGTGGAGTCTTTCGGGTTTTCTATGTAGAGGATCATGTCATCTGCAAACAGTGAGAGTTTTACTTCTTCTTTTCCAATCTGGATTCCTTTTATTTCTTTTTCTGCTCTGATTGCTGTGTATGCCACCCACTTTTTGAGTAGTTTGTTATCAACAATAGATAACTGGGACATTGCATATATCCTGGTCCATTCCCTTTAGGTCTTGCTCTATAACAGTTAATGGAAAATATCTGGGATCATCAGAAAAGTCTCATCAATTTTAACCTAGTTAAATATGAGAAACCTTTGCTAGGAAACGGTCTACTTGCTAAAGATTTCAGGCTGACCATTTAGAGAACTACTTGGTTATAAGAGAGTTCATGTCAGGCCATATTCCAAAGTAGACCTACTCACTCCCTATAGAAACGTTCAAAGAGGTAGGAGAAAATGGGAAGGTAAGTTCTAAGAAATATGAATAAAAGACAAATGAGAATGTAAATACAGAGAAATGTTTTGAAGTTAACAGGGAAAACCTTTCTAATGCAAGTGTTTACCTGTACAGGTGAAACGGACTTTTGCAATAATATATAGTTTTAATTACGTTTCAAGTTATGCTCTATAAAGTAATGCATCCCACAAAGTAGATATTTTCTATGTATTGTGATAGTTAAGTAATTATCTAGATGTTGCTGTACAGGTATTTAGTGAAGTTCAGTTGCTCAGTTGTATCCGACTGTTTGCGACCCCATGGACTGCAGCACGCCAGGATTCCCTGTCCATCACCAACTTCCAGAGCTTGCTCAAATCATGTCCATTGAGTTGGTGATGCCACGCAACCATCTCATACTCTGTCATCCCCTTGGTTAATGTTATTAAGACTCACCATTAGTTTATTTTAAGTAAAAAATATTACCCTCAGTGCTGTCGATGGGTCTCATTTAGTTAGTTGACTATCTTAGAAACAAAAATTATTTTCCCAAATTAGAAGGAATTCTACCTCAAGACTATAACATAGAAAGTCTGCCTGAGTTTCCTCTCTGCCATCCTGCCTTGCAGATTTTGGACCTGCCAGCTTTGAGTGAGCTAATTTCTAAAATCTCTCTTTCTCTATGTACATACATTCTCTCCTCACCCCCACCCCCAGCACACCCTGTTGGTTCTATATTTCTGGAGAACTATGCCTGATACACACACTTAAGTATATTTATACATATGCACATAGATACATATATTAATGCTGAAATCAAATGTTTGAAAAACATTGGGATAAGCCAATATTTACAAGAGAATGTCTCCAAAAGTAATTGCATTTCATTGTGTATAGAGTATTTCTGAGACTTACTTTACCATGGAACCCTTTGGTTGCAAAACATTGTAGGATACTTGTGTTATATGGAAACTATTTTGAGAAATTTGAGGTTAGCAACTGGAGACAAGAAGCAAAAGTTTGAAGCAGTGATTGTGGCAAAGTGAATTAAGTGAGGAAAATGCTTTTTAGAAGACACTGATATTCCAAGCATTTTATGGGGCACAAATATTGTGCAATCACAGTGTTTATAACATTCTCCATGAATGAAGTAGATAGTGGAATTTACCCACCTCTTTTATAAGCAAAAAAGTGCGCAGAAAAGCAACAGGGTGTGTAATCCTAAAAATGATATTTATGAAACTGTTACACTGTGGGAATATTTCCTATGTACCCAAGCTACTTACCTAAGCCACAAAGCTGGCAATAGTTATTGAACTTCTCCTTTATCTCCAGCATTCTTGCCTGGAAAATTCCATGGGTAGAGGAGTCTGGTGGAGAAGGAAATGGCAACCCACTCCAGTACTCTTGCCTAGAGAATCCTGTGGACACAGGAGCCTGGTGGGCTGCTGTCCATGGGGTCGCACAGAGTCGGACACGACTGAAGCGACTTAGCATGCATGCATGCACTGGAGAAGGAAATGGCAACCTACTCCAGTGTTCTTGCCTGGAGAATCCCAGGGACAGAGGAGCCTGGCTGGCTGCCATCTATGGGGTTGCACAGAGTCGGACACGACTGAAGCGACTTAGCAGCAGAGGAGACTGGTGGGCACAAAGAGTCGGTCACGACTGAGCGAATGACACTTTCACTTTTTGTCGCCTTGCATGAGAAGGATGCAAAAGCAAATCATTATACTTCCTAATTTCTCTTAAACCTGTGTCCATTCCTCAATTTCTGCACTGTATTTATTTATTTACTAGCCTTATAGGTTTCCCTCTGTTCAGTCATCAAAGCATCCTCCTTGTTATAGCAGAATGATCTTGCCAAAACAAATATGGTCTTACTACTCTGAGGCTTTAAACTAATCATTACCTTTATAAGATCCAGACTCAGAAAGAGTGTGGCTTGCCCATAACTACATGGCATCACCCATCCCGATCCTTCTTCCATCTTCTTCCGGGCCACAGCCCCAGAGCAGCTGTAAATCCAAGCTTAAAAAGTGACATACAGATTTCTAACTCAATTGTTCCCATCAGACTTCATGTGATTTTACCACTGCCTGGAAAACTAACTACTGATACTTTGAGAAGCAAAGCAGGAGTCATGTCTTAAAATCACACTCACAGTTACCTGAGTGAAAAGAAACTAGATCTAGGAAATAGAAACCTATGCATTTACTTCTTTTAGAGGACAGCGGACTTAAAAATATATTTCCCATATTGAAAAAAACATACGTAAATACACTCAATACTTGGGGAGCTCATGCAATGTTTGGTTAATTAGAGCCAAATGCTCATAATTGATGTGAATCTCCATTTTCTTCTTCATTGTTTTAATATTACATTTTATGTAATAAAACATATGTTGATATATTCTAAAGCTAGATGACAAAGTGTACAGTTATTGCAATTAAAATAATTACATGTGTACTTTATGATGAGAAAGATGGCAAATGTGTTATAATAACAAATAATTATGTCTTAAAAAGCTATGCCTTTTAGCTACTAACCAGTATTTTTTTTAAAAAATAGCATTTTGTAAATTCCTTATTTAGAAATTTAAAAATATAATCACACCTAAAGAAAAATTTTAAATTTTGTCTATACACATATTATTGAAAATAGCCATTAGTAACATTTTTGTTTGGGTGTATATCATTCTGTAACATTCTTTATGCAAAACAAATCTTTTGAGTTAACGAAAATGGATTAAGCAGCAGTCAGTTCAGTTCAGTTCAGTTCAGTCGCTCAGTCGTGTCCGACTCTTTGAGACCCCATGAATCGCAGCACGCCAGGCCTCCCTGTCCATCACCAACTCCCGGAGTTCATATTCTGTTATAAACTGTTTCTCTTAAGTAAGATTTACTGTGTTTATCTTTGCAAGTCACATATTTTTCATGGAATAATTTTCAAAGGCCTCACAATGTTACATGATATGGAACTGCCATAATTTATTAATAAGTAATTAATTTCCTATGACTGGACATTGAATTTCTTTTCATTGTTTCATTTTTATAAGATTAAGCTACAGTAAGATTCTTATAGTGATATCTTTATACACTCAAAGACCTCTTTCCCCTTTGACTCCTCGGGGAAAATTACTGAGTCAAGGGCTACGCAAGTTCAAATACACTAATAATGTATTGCCACACTTTTCTTCAGAAATGCTGCAACAATTTTCATCCCATTAACACAATATTCCCATTGCCTATACTATTGCTATAATTAGCTGATTGTTTCTGAAACAATTGTTTAAGTTTTTAACTTTTATTGGTAGCCAATTTCCCTAAGGCCTTGTCTCTGCAATCCTGGTTTACTTTTTTTCTTTTTTTTATATTGAAAGAAGCTCTGATATGGAAAATTTTATTAGTAAGAAAAAGAGCTTACCTCTTCATAAGCCTAGAAGATAGGAGCAATGGGAGTGGTGGGGGCTCTTGACAATTTTCTAGGAAGAAAATAGCTATAGATGCTAAGCGTGGCTGAATCATTTTACAGTATCCATCACTGTTCATTTTTTTTAGCTGGTTAGAAAGTATGGAAAAATCAGGGAATTATGTGTGTGTGTGTGCGTGTGCACATGTTTTAATTCTGGCTAGCATAAACTGCCTCTGAGAACTAGGTTCACAATCAGATACTGAAAAAAATGCTATGGTAAGGTATTAGGATGGAAAATTGGAAAATTCAACACTATGTTCAGGTTGGACTAATAATCAAATGGATGAAATACTTTTTAAAAATAAAGAAAAGGCGGTAGGTACATTGAATTATCCGATGGTAAAAAGTTAGACACGGAAATAATGATACCTTCACATAAGCTTCTAAGCAAGACCTATTTAGCTAAGCAGGCTGACTTTGACATTCAGCTGATACTGGGAGAGGGGAGAAACAAGAGCAGCAAAATCTGATCTTAATGCACAGAGGGCTGTGAAACATGACTGTGCCTGTGGCTGTTTTCACAGTTATACACTCTCACTTTTCATATCCTCACTATGCCCATCCTAATTCTACCTGGTCCCTTACATTTGCATTTCTGTTTTCTCTCGGTCACTGCACAAAAGCCGTTTAATCCGGTCTAATTATGACATTCAGATCTTATCACTGTCTTCATTTTCCTCCCAAGAAAATATGATTCTTTCATTTCCACAAAACCTTGTATGTGAAATGAAGAGCCAACTGCTGAATTCTCAGTACCCAGGAAATATTAATATAATTTTTCCTTTCCCCCTGGGAGTTACCCAGAGCCAAAAAGAGCATCTCTCTGGCCCAATCTGCTCAGAGTAGTGCTTGTCAGTGGAGTGAAATTGAGATATTTAATTATTTCAACAGGAGATGGTAGCAGCAATGGATAAAAGGAAATAATTATTATCAGCTGAGAAGGCAGCCCTCCTCCTCCAGTAAAAGCTGGTCACCCTAATAAACATATAAATGATGAATCAGGTAAGAAGCATCAGCAGGCTTGAAAAGGTCCTGTCATGTGACTCCCCATCCTCTGTTTAGAGAAGTATTCTCTTTTCTAATGAAGTGAACGGTCAAGGTAAAGGGACCAGGATTAGTGGAAAGAGAAACCATCGATTCAAGACAAAGCCTCAGTTTCTTAAGCAGGAGATCTTGTCACGTGTGCCTTAGTCTTCACAGGTCCTCCCTTTGCAGGCAGCAGGTGGGATGGAGGGAGACAGGGAAAAGTGTTTTGCTCTAGATGTATATTAAAAAAAAAAAAAAAAAAAAACCTCCTGGTTGCACATTAATTAGCAGAGGTATTTTCCCTGGCTAGGTGAGAATGTAACTGTTTTCCTCCTTTCTTTTTTATTTGGTAACCTTTTAAAGTACACCAGCCAGCATCCTAGCAGTTGCCAAACCTGTTTATATGTAAGCGTATGTGTCATTTACCTGCATGTAAAAACTCTGACAGTGACATTATACTTCACCATGACTGTCCTCCCTGAGCTATAGTCACAGAGAAAACAAATTAAGCAGAAACCTGATCTTTATAAATAATCTTTTTTTTTTCCAATGCAGAGGTTGGTGAGAGTTGCTGTGTGCTCACACGTGTAGCTTTATTCCTGACTGTAACGCTGAAACCAGGCTGTCCTTAGCACTTGTGTGTTCTTATTCAGAACCAGCATTTTAAATAAAGGGCCCCTGGTGGCAGTGGTGGCGTGGGGGTCTGAGGATAGTGGATTTTAGAATGTCAAAGTATCTCATAGCCACAAACACATCATGCTATTTAGCTGTATCTTTAAGCATTGCAGTTTACAACCACCAGAATGAAAAAGAAGCCAGGGTGGGTGGGGAATGGACATCTTTTAAAAAGACTGAAGGGATTGATTTTTACATCAGTCCCTTGAATGAGTGATTCTCTCCAGGGGTTGCAGGAAAGAGACTCCTCTCTAAATGCTAGCGGTGTCTACGGATTTGAATAATGGATTAGGAAGTGCACAAACATCACGATTTTCAGATTTCTCCTGCTGAATCAGGACAGCCTGTCCAAAGCATCAGGGAGAAAGCTATTCTTTACCTTGGAAATACTGTGACAGGGGGCCTAAATAATGACATTGCAATGGGGAGTAAGTCCCCAAAGACCCACGGATATGAGGCTGAGCTAGGATGATCAGAGGCCCTTAGCTATAGGTGGGTGGGCCTCTGAGCTCTTTACTGATTGTCAGTTTCTTTCCATTAAGGCGGGCATGTGTGGGGGCAAGGGAATGCACATTCCAAATGCTTTAGGGAGAACAGGTTGTAGGGGGTGGGGCGGGGGAGGGATCCTAATTATTTTCTGACTAGTGTGTTTGATGCTACTGTCCTTCGAGACCCCTATGCTGCCAGCCTATTACTCATTTCCAGAGTGAACTATTACTTTTGTAAAGGTACAAAGTTTATATATGACATCTGAATTGAAGCCTAAAAATTATTTCTAAAAAAGTGATGCTGTTCAGTCTAAAGAATTGGAAATGTGCTAAAAACCCACTCATATATTAGGAAAGGATTATATAGCAAAAAGCAGGCTACATGATCTAATGTAAACAATTCAGACCTTCAACACTTTCTCTGAATGGAAAACTTTTTTAACCTTGAGAGATTGGGTGGGGGGTGGGGGCAGGAAGCTCTAAGAAAGGTCGGCTGGTTGAAAAGAAAACAGTAAACTTTTGATTGGTGAAGGGAGGAGAGCATAATGAGCCATTTTTGTGGTCAGTGGGCACCACCAAACAGTTGCAGAGATGGAAGCAAACATTTTCCATCTCTTTCAGAACAAAAACTGAGTGAGCAGCCATATGTGAGGCTATGTAAACAGGACACTTCTGATCCCAGGAGTTAACAAAGACAGTGCCAGAAAAATGAGTCACTCAAGCACCACCACAAAAGCCAAGGCTGAGGTTGGGGCTGAGTCATCTGAGAATCAGATCTAAACTCATGTCCCTGCCTCCCTGTCCAGCCCCCCAGGATGGCGCAGGTGAAATGGACTCCCAGCTGTATTTCTTGTGAACATGGGCTGTGTAGATAAATAAGCCAGAAAGTTTAGGGTTTTCAAAAAGTGTTCTTAACTGATTTTTCTCACTGAATTAGCCACATCAGCCTCTCAGATTCCTTCTCTTTCTATCCAGGCTGGTGTTTATACTGGGGAGAAACTCTACTCAAGATGATAGCTAACACACTCTGAGGACTTCCCAATAACTAATCCATGGAATTATCCACATGCCCATATAGCCAAATCACTGCTGCTGGGTGAATAACAATTTCTCTACACAGAATACCTTTCCCCTGCTTCCTGAAGTCCTTATGTTGCTGAAGAGCTCTCTGACCGCCATGGTTAATGATGGCGTAGTGGGCCAGAAGGCCTAAAACTAGTCACTGGCTATGGCATAATCACTGCCCTCAAAGGATTAATCATCTTTGAGGTTAAAAAAAAAATATGTAGGTATGTAACTTTCAAAGCTAATGCAACAATAAAATAGAATAAATTGGAGAGGATTTTGGTGAGTATATAGACAAAGTTAGGGCTTTTGCCCAGTGACTCAGTGGTAAAGAATCCACCAATAATGCAGGAGACTCAAGAGACATGGGTTTGATCCCTGAGTTGAGAAGATCCCCTGGAGAAGGAAATGGCAACCCACTCCAGTGTTCTTGCCTGGAAAATCCCATGGACAGAGGAGTCTGGTGGACTACAGTCCACGGGGTCTCAAAGAGTCAGACGTGACTGAGCAACTGAGTGGCTGACTGATAGACCAAGTTATAGGAGTCTCAACAATAAACTTTAAAAATCATGTATTTGTATCTTGGCCAAAGAGCACAAACCTCCAGATACAAGATGAATAAGTCTGGGAAATCTAGTGTACAGTATAGTGGTTGTAGTTAGTAACACTGTATTACATACTTGAAAGTTGCTAAGAGAGATCTTAAATGTTCTGACCACAAAAAGAAATGGGCATGATACAGATTTTAGCTAATGCTATGGGTGGTAACCATTTTTCATTACTTAAGTGTATCAAATCAACACACATACTTTCCACTTCATGTTATATGTCAATAATATATCAATAAAGCTGGAAAAATAAATGAAGAGAAAAAGATACATGTATATGTATATATATTTATATATACACTCACTCACATGGATAAGGTATTTGTGTGTGTGTGTGTTTGTGAAATTTGAGATGGATTTAGAAACAGATGAGACGATCTTGAAGTTCTTCAGAATGGATAATATGGAAAAACTGAGACAGGTAGAAAAGCAGAAGAAAGATATTCTGTTTGTAATGGAACACAGCTTAGCCTGAAGTGCAGAGACTACTGCTTTTGACTCACAAGTAAGTGGCATGCAACCCACTTTAAAATGTTCCTTTAACCCCCAGAACTCCTTGAAAAGTTGGTTCCTAGCAACTCTCTAGCATCACCAAGGTTTCACATGAGTAAAGGAGTCAGGATTTGCAACTAAAGTTTTTCTGACTTCAAAGTTTGTGCTATTTACATTTCACTTGTTAAGGCAGATACATTGAGAAACTGGAGCTTCTACTTTTCCTATGTCTCAAAAGCATGTCACAAAGTTAAATAGGCAAAAGATTTTCACTTCATTAGAGAATTTCAATGGACATAGGACTAAAACATACAATCTCTCCCCTTCAAATTTTAGCAACAATTCTTCATTCATGTGCTTTCATTTTTTGTTTCCAAAAATGGGCACCATCCATATTAACCAGATTGAGTACAATGAGAGTTCGAGACTAAAGACTCACCTTTTTCCCAAAACTTAATGATTTTCACCTTTGTCTCATTTTTACTCAGTTAAGGAAAGCTACTTTTTATCATTAGTCTCAAATGTCATCCATTTTTTTATTTTATATTTTTAATTTAAATGAAAAACATAAAGCGTTTGAATAGTTATAAATGCTAGACAGAGATGGTTACACTGAACAAAGTATCAAGTGTTCCCTTGGAGGGTGACCTGTGAAAACCCCAAATACCAAGGTACAAAGAAGCTTCAGGTTGTCTAACAATGCACTTGTGAAAAAGGAGAAATTGTAAAGAATTCCAGGTATAGGAATTTCAGTGTTCAGTTCAGTTCAGTTCAGTTGCTCAGACGTGTCCGATTCTTTGCGACCTCATGAATTGCAGCACGCCAGGCCTCTCTGTCCATCACCAACTCCCAGAGTTCACTCAAACTCACATCCATCGAGTCGGTGATGCCATCCAGCCATCTCACTCGCTGTCATCCTCTTCTCCTCCTGCCCCCAATCCCTCCCAGCATCAGGGTTTTTTCCAATGAGTCAACTCTTCGCATGAGGTGGCCAAAGTACTGGAGTTTCAGCTTTAGCAACATTCCTTCCAAAGAACACCCAGGATTGATTTCCTTTAGAATGGACTAGTTGGATCTCTTTGCAGTCCAAGGGACCCTCAAGAATCTTCTCCAACACCACAGTTCAAAAGCATCAATTCTTATGTGCTCAGCCTTCTTCACAGTCCAACTCTCACATCCATACACGACTACTGGAAAAACCATAGCCTTGAATAGACGGATCTTTGTTGGCAAAGTAATGTCTCTGCTTTTAATATGCTGTCTAGATGAGTCATAACTTTGCTTCCAAGGAGTAAGCGTCTTTTAATTTCATGGCTGCAGTCACCATCTACAGTGATTTGGAGCCCAAGAAAATAAATTCTTTCATTGTTTCCATTGTTTCCCCATCTATTTGCCATGAAGTGATGGGGCCAGATGCCATGATCTTAGTTTTCTGAATGTTGAGCTTTAAGCCAAGTTTTTCACTCTCCTCTTTCACGTTCATCAAGAGGCTTTTTAGTTCCTCTTCACTTTCTGCCATAAGGGTGTGTCATCTGCATATCTGAGGTTATTGATATTTCTCCCAGCAAAATTGATTCCAGCTTGTGCTTCTTCCAGCCCAGCATTTCTCATGATAATTTCAGTGTTAGATATCATAAAATGGGGCCATGCATTTTTAATGATATGGAAATGTGGAGAATAATTTTTTCTTTGAAAGCATAATAATTTTTTATTAATTTACTCATATACATAAGGCATTCTGTTGAGAATATAATCATAAACACAAACAAAAAGTCCTCCTCTAAAACCAAAGTTTGAAAAACATATTTAGATTATATATACATATATCAATCAACAAAATTATCATATTATTGTAAATTTGATAGAGTATTTAAATTCTAATTTGTTGGTAGCCTAGAGCAGATTTATATCTCTCATAGAGCAATAAAATTATGGGAGTAAGTGCCATTGAGATGGTTGAGATAAAATAAATAGAATTCCCTATATTAAAGACATGAATCTAAAGAAATCTATAGAAAATAAATCTTTAGTTTTGTTGTAAATAAAATGAACTAGCAGTTACAATAAGAAAAATGATCAAAGTTATGAGCTGAAAATATGTTTTCATTTATATACTGAAGAATATTTATTAGTAGTAATGATTACCTAAGGTCAGGGATAGCTATCCATTTACCTCTCTACCTCTTTATCATGTTTCCAGAGAGATATAGTTTTATATGTGTGTAAACATATGGCAGAGAAACTAGAGATCAAATGGCCAACATCTGATGGATCATAGAAAAAACAAGAGAATTCCAGAAAAGCATCTATTTCTGCTTCGTTGACCATACTAAAGCCTTTGATTGTATGGATCACAACAAACTGGAAAATTCTTAAAGAGATGGGAATACCAGACCACCTTACCTGCCTCTTGAAAAATCTGTATCAGGTCAGGAAGCAACAGTTAGAATCGGACACGGAATGATGGACTGGTTCCAAATTGGGAAACGAGTACATCAAGGCTGTATATTGTCACCCTGCTTATATAACTTATATGCAGAGTACATCTGTGAAATGCCAGGCTGAATGAAGCACAAGCTGGAATCAAGATTTCTGGGAGAAATATCAATAACCTCATAAATGCAAATGACATCACCCTTATGGCAGAAAGTGAAGAGGAACTAAAGAACCTCTTGAATGAAAGTGAAAGAGGAGAGTGAAAAAGTTGACTTAAAGCTCAACATTCAGAAAACGAAGATCATGGCATCTGGTCCCATCACTTCATGGCAAATAGATGGGGAAACAATGGAAACAGTGAAAGAATTTATTTTCTTGGGCTCCAAAATCCCTGTGGATGGTGACTGTAGCCATGAAATTAAAAGACGCTTGCTCCTTGGAAGAAAAGCTATGACCAACCAAGACAACATATTAAAAAGCAGAGACATTACTTTGTTGACAAAGGCCCATCTAGTCAAAGATATGGTTTTTCCAGTAGTCATGGATGGTTGTGAGAGTTGGACCATAAAGGAAGCTGAGCCACAAAGAATTGATGCTTTTGAACTGTGGTGTTGGAGAAGACTCTTGAGAGTCCCTTGGATAGCAAGGAGATCAAATCAGTGAATCCTAAAGTAAATCAGTCCTGAATATTCATTGGAAAGACTGATGCTGAAACTGAAACTCCAATAATTTGGCCACCTGATGTGAAGAACTGAATCATTGGAAAAGACCCTGAAGCTGGGAAAGATTGAAGGCAGGAGGAGAAGGGGACAACACAGGATGAAATGGTTGGATGGCATCACCAACTTGATGGACATGAATTTGAGCAAGCTCTGGAGTTGGTGATGGACAGGAAAGCCTTGCATTCTGCAGTCCATGGATTTGCAAAGAGTCAGACAGAACTGAGCAAATGAACTGAACATATATGTTCTTTCCTGGTGACTCAGTGGTAAAGAATCTACCTGCAATTCAAGAGACTTGGGTTTGACCCTTGGCTCAGGAAGATCCCCTGGGGTAGGAAATGGCAATTCATTCCAATATTCTTGCCTGGGAAATCCCATGGACAGAGGGGCCTGGCAGGCCCATGAAGTCACAAGAGTCATACAGAACTTAGCAACTAAACAACTTCCCAACCCAGGGATCAAACCCAGGTCTCCTACATTGCAGGCAGATTCTTTACCATCTGAGCCACCAGGGAAACTCAAGAATACTGGATTGGATAGCTGATCCCTTCTCCAAGGGAACTTCCTGACCCAGGAGTCAAACCAGGATCTCCTACATTGCAGGTGGATTATATATACACACACACACACACACACACACACACACACGTGTGTGTGTGTGTATGTTTGTGTGTTATTCACTCAGTCATGTCTGACGCTAAGCAAACCCATTGACCATAGCCTGCCAGGCTTCTCCATCCATGGGATTTTCCAGGTAAGAATACTGGATTGAGTTGCCATTTAAAATGGCAACCCAGTATATATATAACAAGTCGTGAATTTTAGTTCAGATCAGAAATGCAAGAGATTACCATGATTATTTCTACTGTAAATCAGATTTAGTTGCCTCAGAGCTTTCACTAATGAAACACTGAAATTTCAATTTCAGTAATTTGGGGGCCTCTCTATCTACCTATAGGGATTGAAATATGAAAGCTGCAGTCTTAATCCATGGAGGTTGTCATTTAAAAAATTGCTCCTAGGTCCACAGTGATGCTGTTCTCAGTGTCCATCTAGCTTTTCAAAACTGCCGCTATAAACTAGCTCTGATATGACCCTTAAAGAAATGCCCCTGTTAACTTGGTATCCCACAGCTCTTCCCTTATTTGGGGTCCCAGCATGACACCAATCTCAGCCACTTCATAATTTGTCTTCTTCCCAGTCTATGAAGGAGTTAAAACTCTCTCGATGGGATGAAAGCTTCTTCCTTCCCTATTCTAAGTGCTTCTGTCACCCCCACTTCTTCCCTCTCCTTAGCCTTTTGAAACAAAACAACATTCTTGTTATCAACTTCCTCTATTATGGGTGTAACTTTTATGTTGTATAATTTTAAGGTTTATTTCTCACTACCCTATTCTTTTGGAGGCAATTTACTCCATTCAAGGATGTCAACTGTTATGATGTCATACTAGTTATGAATATGCATTAGGTCAGCATATATCTGAATCAGTTCAGTTCACTTCAGTCACTCAGTTGTGTCCGACTCTTTGAGACCTCATGAATTGCAGCACGCCAGGCCTCCCTGCCCCTCACCAACTCCCCAAGTTCACTCAGACTCGAGTCAGTGATGCTATCCAGCCATCTTGTCCTCGGTCGTCCCCTTCTCCTCCTGCCCCCAATCCCTCCTAGCATCAGAGTCTTTTCCAATGAGTCAACACTTTGCATGAGGTGGCCAAAGTACTGGAGCTTCAGCTTTAGCATCATTCCCTCCAAAGATATCCCAGGGCTGATCTCCTTCAGAATGGACTGGTTGGATCTCCTTGCAGTCCAAGGGACTCTCAAGAGCCTTCTCCAACACCACAGCTCAAGAGCATCAATTCTTCGGCACTCAGCTTTCTTCACCAGAGAAGGCAATGGCATCCCACTCCAGTACTCTTGCCTGGAAACTCCCATGGATGGAGGAGCCTGGTGGGCTGCAATCCATGGGGTCGCTAACAGTCGGACATGACTGAGCAACTTCACTTTCACTTTTCACTTTCATGCATTGGAGAAGGAAATGGCAGCCCACTCCAGTGTTATTGCCTGGAGAATCCCAGGGTGGCAGAGCCAAATGGGCTGCCGTCTATGGGGTCACACAGAGTCAGACACGACTGAAGTGACTTAGCAGCAGCAGCAGCAGCAGCTTTCTTCACAGTCCAACTCTCACATCCATACATGACCACTGGNGGCAGATTCTTTACCATCTGAGCCACCAGGGAAACTCAAGAATACTGGATTGGATAGCTGATCCCTTCTCCAAGGGAACTTCCTGACCCAGGAGTCAAACCAGGATCTCCTACATTGCAGGTGGATTATATATACACACACACACACACACACACACACACACACGTGTGTGTGTGTGTATGTTTGTGTGTTATTCACTCAGTCATGTCTGACGCTAAGCAAACCCATTGACCATAGCCTGCCAGGCTTCTCCATCCATGGGATTTTCCAGGTAAGAATACTGGATTGAGTTGCCATTTAAAATGGCAACCCAGTATATATATAACAAGTCGTGAATTTTAGTTCAGATCAGAAATGCAAGAGATTACCATGATTATTTCTACTGTAAATCAGATTTAGTTGCCTCAGAGCTTTCACTAATGAAACACTGAAATTTCAATTTCAGTAATTTGGGGGCCTCTCTATCTACCTATAGGGATTGAAATATGAAAGCTGCAGTCTTAATCCATGGAGGTTGTCATTTAAAAAATTGCTCCTAGGTCCACAGTGATGCTGTTCTCAGTGTCCATCTAGCTTTTCAAAACTGCCGCTATAAACTAGCTCTGATATGACCCTTAAAGAAATGCCCCTGTTAACTTGGTATCCCACAGCTCTTCCCTTATTTGGGGTCCCAGCATGACACCAATCTCAGCCACTTCATAATTTGTCTTCTTCCCAGTCTATGAAGGAGTTAAAACTCTCTCGATGGGATGAAAGCTTCTTCCTTCCCTATTCTAAGTGCTTCTGTCACCCCCACTTCTTCCCTCTCCTTAGCCTTTTGAAACAAAACAACATTCTTGTTATCAACTTCCTCTATTATGGGTGTAACTTTTATGTTGTATAATTTTAAGGTTTATTTCTCACTACCCTATTCTTTTGGAGGCAATTTACTCCATTCAAGGATGTCAACTAGTTATGATGTCATACTAGTTATGAATATGCATTAGGTCAGCATATATCTGAATCAGTTCAGTTCACTTCAGTCACTCAGTTGTGTCCGACTCTTTGAGACCTCATGAATTGCAGCACGCCAGGCCTCCCTGCCCCTCACCAACTCCCCAAGTTCACTCAGACTCGAGTCAGTGATGCTATCCAGCCATCTTGTCCTCGGTCGTCCCCTTCTCCTCCTGCCCCCAATCCCTCCTAGCATCAGAGTCTTTTCCAATGAGTCAACACTTTGCATGAGGTGGCCAAAGTACTGGAGCTTCAGCTTTAGCATCATTCCCTCCAAAGATATCCCAGGGCTGATCTCCTTCAGAATGGACTGGTTGGATCTCCTTGCAGTCCAAGGGACTCTCAAGAGCCTTCTCCAACACCACAGCTCAAGAGCATCAATTCTTCGGCACTCAGCTTTCTTCACCAGAGAAGGCAATGGCATCCCACTCCAGTACTCTTGCCTGGAAACTCCCATGGATGGAGGAGCCTGGTGGGCTGCAATCCATGGGGTCGCTAACAGTCGGACATGACTGAGCAACTTCACTTTCACTTTTCACTTTCATGCATTGGAGAAGGAAATGGCAGCCCACTCCAGTGTTATTGCCTGGAGAATCCCAGGGTGGCAGAGCCAAATGGGCTGCCGTCTATGGGGTCACACAGAGTCAGACACGACTGAAGTGACTTAGCAGCAGCAGCAGCAGCAGCTTTCTTCACAGTCCAACTCTCACATCCATACATGACCACTGGAAAAACCATAGCCTTGACTAGACGGACCTTTGTTGGCAAAGTAATGTCTCTGCTTTTCAATATGCTATCTAGGTTGGTCATAATTTTTCTTCCAAGGAGTAAGTGTCTTTTAATTTCATGGCTGCAGTCACCATCTGCAGTGATTTTGGAGCCCCCCAAAAAATAAAATCTGACACTGTTTCCCCATCTATTTCCCATGAAGTAATGGGACCAGATGCCATGATCTTCATTTTCTGAATGTTGAGCTTTAAGCCAACTTTTTCACTCTCCACTTTCACTTTCATCAAGAGGCTTTTTAGTTCCTCTTCACTTTCTGCCATAAAGCTGGTGTCATCTGCCTATCTGAGGTTATTGATAATTCTCCTGGCAATCTTGATTCCAGCTTGTAGGCAATCCTTAAAGAGTTGGGCTTCCCTTGTAGCTCAGTCAGTAAAGGATCTGCCTGCAGTGCAGGAGACCTGGGTTCAATCCCTGGGTTGGAAAGTCCCCTGGAGAAGGAAATGGCAACCCACTCCAGTATCTTTGCCAGGTTGGCTGCAGTCCATGGAGTTGCAAAGAGTCAGACATTACTGAGTAACTAACACTAAAACACTTAGAGTTGATATCCAAAATTTATCTTAAACTGTGTTTAACCAGGCAAATAAATTTGACTCCAACCATTTGAAACAGTTATTTAATCAACAATCACAGTTTAGTTAACTGAGTTTCTTTCAGGCTTGCTTTTTTATCATTTCACTTCTCTCAACAATTTGGGCAAGGAAAGCAGGAGGTGGACAAGCTGGCCTTATATGTTATTAAAATGACTGCCTCTGCCATTGAGTTGTCCAGATAATTAGTTAAAAAATCAAACTGCATGGCGCCAGGTGGACATATCCTTTTTTAAGGATTGTTTGATCATGGATACTGAAGATCTCAAAGACTTACAGTAGAGAAAAGGAACCCTAGTTGTTAAAATAGCCTTGGACAGTCACTATAAACAGAAATTTTTAACACATAAACTGTACAGTGAGTACAGTGTTTAAATCTACAAAGAATCTTTAAATAGAATATTTCTGTAATGCAACATCTTGTGTTTTCATATTTCCCACCATATTCAAAAATATTCTTCAACATAAAGAAAAAATATAATGTGTTTGCATAGAAGGAACTGAGCTGAAAACACCAGAGACTATAAAGCAACTGGAATAGTAAAATACAGTACTTTCTGATTTCTGTATATTCCAAAAGTGATTGTTTATACTTACAAGTCATTATACACAGAATTACTATAGAATTTGTGATTTTTTAAAAAAATAAAGTAGCGATGAGCAATGTTTTGTTTAAATCTGGAGTCTCAGGGATTAAGCTATGGTTATTTTCTTGAGGACATGTAGATGTCAAAATGATGCATAGGCTTATACATTATAGAGAGGAAAAAATATAAGCAAAGTAATATAAAGTAAAATAAATCTAGTAATCACTGAAAAATTAAGGCCTTGTTTATACATCTAGAGAGATCCTGCTTTCTTAGAATGACTTATCACATGAAGATCCCCTGGAGAAGGAAATGGCAACCCACTCCAATATTCTTGCTTGGAGAATCTCATGGACTGAGGAGCCTGGTGGGCTGCAGTCCATGGGGTCACAAAGAGTCGGAAACGACTGAGTGACTTTACTTACTTACTATCACCTGAAAATGATTAGGCATTTTCATTTTTATATAAAGCTTGCATTTCATCCATGTTACACTTCCTTGAAGGAAAGGAGAAAGAAAAATAGTTTGTGGGTTGCTTCTGGCAGTATTTTCCTTAATCTTTAAATAAATACATAGTGTGTTAGTAAGCATATGGCTGAGAATAAGACAACCACAGCCTAAGCCCTCATACAATCAAAGCCAGGCCATTATTAAATTAATAATGATTTAATGATAATGATTTGAAGCATACTTCAAAGTATATATAGATGCAGTTTCTCAATTTTGAATAACTGATTTTTTTCCCCCTAGATGTGCATGCTAGGAATACACATATACAGAAACAGTTTATTTCTAGTAGTAAACTTGGCTGTATATTAACTCTTTTACAACATACTACACATATCCTGATGTCTCTATAGTCTCATTTTTCCAGGAAAGCTAGAAGATCCTTTCAAAGATAGCTATATAATTCAAATGAGAAAATTCAACAACTTAAAAGGAATAAGTTAACAGTTTGCAGTTAACAATAGGCCTTAGTTTATTTATGATCTACTCCTAAAGTTTGGTACAAAATAGCAATTCTTTTCTTACACACTCCAATAGTATTAGTTCAGAAAAACTGTCAATTTGAAATCTTTTGAAGATAGAATAGAATTGGAAGTTGTTATAGTAAGCTATTACAGCATACCAAACAAAGCCAAACTTAACTGAATAAAACAGAACTTATTTTATTATATTCATATATTCTGTGCATCAGGAATTTGGAAAGGTATAGCACTGATGGCTTATTTCTGTTCCACAATACCTGAGTTCTCAGCTGAGAAGTCTCAAAAACTTAAAGTAATTTGAAGGCTAGGACCAGAATCATGAGATTTCACCTACTCACAGGTCCAGACATTGATGTCAGCTATAGATGAACCTCACAGGGGCTGTCACCCAGAACACTTACATGTGACCTTCTCATGCCATCTCTCTTCTTCAGGGCCTGACAACTAGGGGCTAAGAGTCAGCTCCAGGAAGAAACTGTATTACCTTTTATGACTAGTCGCATAGCTTCACTCTCACCAAGACACAGACCTACACAGATTCCAGTCCACCAGAGACCCCGTAAGTCAGTAGAAGAAATGTCAGTATTACTGTGTAGGAAGAACATGGAGAAGGAGCTATCTTGTTATGGCCATGTTGGAACACTCTGTCTACCACAGAGGCAACTAAAAATTAAAGACTTTGATTTCTCATCACATGTTTTGTTTATGAGAATTATGGTATGCTGGATTCTTTTGCAAGATTGAAGGACTTTAATAACAGCAATAATAATAAACACAATGAATATTAGTTCAGTTAGTTAAGTCACTCAGTCGTGTCTGACTCTTTGAGACCCCCATGAATCACAGCACGCCAAGCTTCCCTGTCCATCACCAACTCCAGGAGTTCACCCAAACTCATGTGCATCAACTCGGTGATGCCATCCAGCCATCTCATCCTCTGTCGTCCCCTTCTCCTCCTGCCCCCAATCCCTCCCAGCATCAGGGTCTTTTCCAATGAGTCAACTCTTCACATGAGGTGGCCAAAGTATTGGAGTTTCAGCTTTAGCATCAGTCATTCCAATGAATACCCAGGGCTGATCTCCTTCAGAATGGACTGGTTGGATCTCCTTGCAGTCCAAGGGACTCTCAAGAGTCTTCTCCAACACCACAGTTCAAAAGCATCAATTCTTCGGCACTCAGCTTTCTTCACATTCCAACTCTCACATCCTTCCATGACCACAGGAAAAACCATAGCCTTGACTAGAATGGACCTTTGTTGGCAAAGTAATGTCTCTGCTTTTCAATATGCTATCTAGGTTGGTCATAACTTTTCTTCCAAGGAGTAAGCGTCTTTTAATTTCATGGCTGCAGTCACCATCTGCAGTGATTTTGGAGCCTCCCAAAAAATAAAGTCTGACACTGTTTCCCCTGTTTCCCCATCTATTTCCCATGAAGTGATGGGACCAGATGCCATGATCTTCGTTTTCTGAATGTTGAGCTTTAAGCCAACTTTTTCACTCTCCTCTTTCAATTTCATCAAGAGGCTCTTTAGCTCCTCTTCACTTTCTGCCATAAGGGTGGTGTCATCTGCATATCTTAGGTTATTGATGTTTCTCCCGGCAGTCTTGATTCCAGCTTGTGCTTCTTCCAGCCCAGCGTTTCTCATGATATACTCTGCATATAAGTTAAATAAGCAGGGTGACAATATACAGCCTTGACATACTCCTTTTCCTATTTAAAACCACACATAAATAAATGCAACAGATAAAATAACATTTTTTTACATCATGACTGAAGATTTCTCTAAACATGTGCTCTCTGTGACTCACTGTGCTGTGCTGTGTCTAGTCACTCAGTTGTGTCTGACTCTTTGCAACCCCAGGAAGAGTAGCCTGCCAGGCTCCCCTGTCCATGGGGATTCTCCAGGCAATAATAGTGGAGTTGGTTGCCATGCCCTCCTCCTGGGGATCTTCTGCAAGAGGTTTCTTTACCATCTGAGCCACCAGGGAAGCCCTCTATGACTGACTAGTGGGTCATAAGTAAATTTGGTAGATAGAAATTTAAAGTTTAGTGTTTTAAACAATTGAAATGTCATATGTTAGAATAAAATGGGAAATATAAGAATGCATTGCAAATAACTAGATAAGTATTGCTTCAAGAAACTTTAATTTTAATTGTGTATGTGTGTGCATGTGTGTGTGTGTGTGTGTATACTTGTCTGTGAATTTAAAGAAATGTGTGTCTTCTGATTTTTAGTCAAAAAAGGTTGAAAACCACTTCCTGGAGCTAAAATAAGGAAGTTGTGGGCAAATATTGCAAACTGTGAATAAGAAAAACTAAACAAGATTCTTGCTTAGATTGTTGCTTATAAACTGGTTAAATCAGGTTATTATTTGTTGGTGAAAATTATTCTACTTTTAAAATAGGTTAGATCCTTCCTTTGCAGAAACAGCTGAATGTGTCCATTGTTGGTTCAGGATGCCTCAAGTTAAATGATAAATCCGAATTTCTACATATAAAGCCATCATTTCTCTTCATCTCTGTATAAGGAAAGAGACTGGGGAAAGAATAAATGCAGTTCTTTGAAAGTGACTGTATGTGTGAATGCATGTTCAGCTTCTCAGTCGAGTCTGACTCTTTTTAACCCCTTGGACAGTACCCCACCAGTCTCCTTTGTTCGTGGAATGTTCTAGGCAAGAATACTGGAGTGGGTTGCCATTTCCTACTCCAGAGTGTCTTTCCAACCCAGAGATCTACCCTGCTTCTCTTCTGTATCTTGCATTGGCAAGTGGATTCTTTAACACTGCCTGACCTAGGAAGCCCTTGAAGGTGACTGTGTGCTCTGTGTGAAGTCACTCAGTTATGTCCAATTCTCTGTGACCCCGTGAACCATAGCCCACTAGACACATCTGTCCATGGGATTCTCCAAGCAAGAATACTGTAGTGGGTCTTCATTTCCTACTCCAGGCGATCTTCCCGACCCAGGGATTGAACCCAAGTCTCTTACTTTTCCTGCATTGGCAGGTGGGCTCTTAACCACTAGGGCCACCTGTGAAGCAAAAGTGACTAAAGGTCATTAAAAGTAAGGTTAAAAAGATGAAGAACATACCTTCTGTTTTATTTTTCTGAAAGGCTATTTCTGCTGGATCTTCCATTTTCTGAAATAATATAGTGCATACTCTATATAAACATTTATAAATGGGGATCTTAAGGTAAATTTTGGCATCCTGTACCATAAATAATAATAAATGAACTTTGTCCACTGAGTTAAAGGGGAGAAAACATTGATGAATGCCACATATAGTTGGTAATGTTCCTAATGGACTTTTCCACTTAAGGAAAACTTTTAAAAGTATGACCTGAGTATACTAGGTTGAAACTTAGATGTTTCCTACAATTAGAAGAAAAGTCTAATAAATTGGAAAGCAATGATTTCCCAAGTGGCTCAATGGTAAAGAATCTTCCCGTGAAGCAGGAGATACAGCTTCAATCCCTGGGTCAGGAAGAGCCCCTGGAGAAGGAAATGACAACCCACTCCAGTATTCTTGCCTGGAGAATTCCATGGACAGAGGAGTCTGGTGAGCTACAGTCCATGGGGTCATAAAGAGTCAGACTTGACTTAGCAACTAAACAGCAACATGACTTTAAAAGAATGGACAGTCGGTCTTTGCAAATACGAGACCAGTTCTACACAAGATTCAACTGACACAGAGATACTTGTAAAAAGTAAATATGAATTAGCTAATGACGATAATTCCTTCAGGCCTTTATGAAGTTTATCAAACATATCCTGACCGTCTACTATTGATGCATGTCAGGCACCATGTTACATCTAGGAATTGCAATAATAAATACAATAGGTAAATTCTTTGCTCTCATTAAAAGTAAATATGAATTAGCTAATGACGATAATTCCTTCAGGCCTTTATGAAGTTTATCAAACATATCCTGACCGTCTACTATTGATGCATGTCAGGCACCATGTTACATCTAGGAATTGCAATAATAAATACAATAGGTAAATTCTTTGCTCTCATGCAGCTTGCATTGAAATTTCAACTGTAGAGAATGATTATGAGAAGCAATTCTCAGACAGCATTGCATGTGTTTTTTTTTACCTTATCTCTTTATTCAGATAAATTTTCCTATCCACATATATTTTCTTTTTTAAATTTATTTTTAATTGGAGGATAATTACTTTACAGTATTGTGTCAGTTTCTGCCATACATCAACATGAATCAGCCATAGCTTTATATATTGTCCCATTCCTGTTGAACCACCCTCCCACCTCCCATTCCATCCCACTCCCTCTAGACTGTCACAGAGCACCATTTGAACTCCCTGCATCATACAGCAAATTCCCATTAGGTATTGATTTTACATACAGTAATATGTGTGTTTCTATACTATTCTCTCCATTTGTCCCACCCTCTCCTTCCCCAGTTGTGTCCACAAATCTGTTCTCTATGTCTGTGTCTCCAAGCTGCCCTGCAAATAGGTTCACCAATACCATTTTCCTACATTCCATTGCTGTTGTTCAGGCACTCAGTCATGTCCAACTCTTTGGGGATCATATATAGATTCCATATGTATGAATTAATATATGATATTTGTTTTTCTCTTTCTGATTTACTTCACTGAGTTTAATAAGGTCTAGGTTCATCTGCTTCATTAGAACTGATAGACATGCATTCCTTTTTATGGCTACGTAAAATTCCATTTTTATATGTACCACAGCTTCTTTATCCATTCATCTGTGATGGAGATCTAAGTTCCTTCCATGTCCTAGTTATTGTAAATAGTGCTGCTATGAGCTCGGGGGTACAAATTTCTTTTGCAATTATGGTTTCTTCAGGGTATAGGCCCAGTGGTGGGATTGTTGGGGCATATGGTAGTTTTATTCGTAGTTTTTTAAAAGAAATCTCCATACTGTTATCCATAGTGGCAATATCAATTTACATTCCCACCAATAGTGCAAGAGGGTTCTTTTCTCTACATACGCCCTGCAGCATTTATTGCTTGTAGATTTTTTGATGATGGCCGTTTAGAGCAGTGTGAGACGATACCATATTGTAGTTTTGATTTGCATTTCTCTAATCAGTTCAGTTCAGTTCAGTCGCTCAGTTGGGTCCGACTCTTTGTAACCCCATGAATCGCAGCACGCTAGGCCTCCCTGCCGGTCACCAACTCCCGGAGTTCACCCAGACTCATGTGCATCAACTCGGTGATGCCATCCAGCCATCTCATCCTCTGTCGTCCCCTTCTCCTCCTGCCCCCAGTTCCTCCCAGCATCAAGGTCTTTTCCAATGAGTCAACTCTTCACATGAAGTGGCCAGAGTATTGGAGTTTCAGCTTTAGCACCAGTCCTTCCAAACAACACCCAGGACTGATATCCTTTCGAATGGACTGGTTGGATCTCCTTGCAGTCCAAGGGACTCTCAAGAGTCTTCTCCAACACCACAGTTCAAAAGCATCAATTCTTTGGCACTCAGCTTTCTTCACATTCCAACTCTAACATCCATACATGACCACTGGAAAAACCATAGCCTTGACTAGACGGACCTTTGTTGACAGAGTAATGTCTCTGCTTTTTAATATGCTGTCTAAGTTGGTCATAACTTTCCTTCCAAGCAGTAAAACATCTTTTAATTTCATGGCTGCAATCACCATCTGCAGTGATTTTGGAGCCCCCCAAAATAAAGTCTGACACTGTTTCCACTGTTTCCCCATTTATTTCCCATGAGTGATGGGCCCAGATGCCATGATCTTATTTTTCTGAATATTGAGCTTTAAGCCAACTTTTTTCACCCTCCTCTTTCACTTTCAACACGAGGCTCTTTAGTTCCTCTTCACTTTCTGCCATAGGGTGGTATCATCTCTTTATCTGAGGTTATTGATATTTCTCCCAGCAAACTCGATTCCAGCTTGTGCTTCATCCAGCTCAGCATTTCTCATGATGTATTCTGCATAGAAGTTAAATATACAGGGTGACAATTTACAGCCCTGACGTACTCCTTTTCCTATTGGAACCAGTCTGTTGTTCCATGTCCAGTTCTAACTGCTGCTTTCTGACCTGCACATAAGTTTCTCAAGAGGCAGTTCAGGTAGTCTGGTATTCCCATCCCTTTCAGAATTTTCCACAGTTTACTGTGATCCACACAGTCAAATGCTTTGGCATAGTCAATAAATCAGAAATGGATGTTCTTCTGGAACTCTCTTGCTTTTTCCATGATCGGGCAGATGTTGGCAATTTGATCTCTGGTTCCTCTGCCTTTTCTAAAACCAGCTTGTACATCAGGAAGTTCATGGTTCACGTATTGCTGAAGCCTGGCTTGGAGAATTTTGAGCATTACTTTACTAGCATGTGAGATGAGTACAACTGTGTGGTAGTTGAGCATTCTTTGGCATTGCCTTTCTTTGGGATTGGAATAAAAACTGACCTTTTCCAGTTCTGTGGCCACTGCTGAGTTTTCCAAATTTGTTGGCATATTGAGTGCAGCACTTTCACAGCATCATCTTTCAGGATTTGAAATAGCTCAACTGGAATTCCATCACCTCCACTAGCTTTGTTCATAGTGATGCTTTCTAAGGCCTACTTGACTTCACATTCCAAGATGTTTGGCTCTAGGTGAGTGATCACACCATCATGATTATCTGGGTCATAAAGATCATTTGGAGAAGGAAATGGCAGCCCACTCCAGTACTCTTGCCTGGAAAATCCCATGGACAGTGGAGCCTGATAGGCTACTGTCCATGGGGTTGCAAAGAGTCGGACACGACTGAGCGACTTCACTTCACTTCAAAGATCATTTTTATACAGTTCTTCTGTGTATTCTTGCCACCTCTTCTTAATATTTTCTGCTTCTGTCAGGTCCATACCATTTCTGTCCTTTATTGAGCCCATCTTTGCATGAAATGTTCCCTTGGTATCTCTAATTTTCTTGAAGAGATCTCTAGTCTTTCCCATTCTGTTGTTTTCTCTATTTCTTTACATTGATCACTGAGGAAGGCTTTCTTATCTCTTCTTGCTATTCTTTGGAACTCTGCATTCAGATGTTTATATCTTTCCTTTTCTCCTTTGCTTTTTGCTTCTCTTCTTTTCATAGCTATTGAGCAGAAAAACAAGGCAGGAGTATGTTCAAGTCAATGATTTAAACTGAGAATTAAATGCATTGAAGGGAAAATAATTCACAGAATTAAAAAGGAGGCTGGAATTTTCAAACAGGTAGCAACAGTGGGAAAGAATGCATGACATAAAAATCACAATTAAATTTACTAAGTTTAAATTGCAATTAATATTGCCCAGTACACCAAAGCTGCATTCAAGTCATTTTCTTTTAATTGACCACACTGTGCTTTCTTACATATGTTCAACAAGCAGTCATGACGATTTAAATTTTGTACAGACTGTTGATCATACTATAAAGCCTAAAACATGGCATTAAAGGAACATTTTTAAATCAAGTACAGTATTGAATAAAACCAAGAAAAATTATATACCTTTAAATCTAGAAAATTGTTGTATACATGACAGAACACAATCTATCCCTTTCCTTAGTTCTCAGTTCATTTGTTTGATAAATGAACATTTAGTTGAAAATAAAAAGTTAAGAAAATACCTAGAGAATGCCCTGACTCTATTCCTAGATAATCTAAAATTGAACACTTTTGGAAAAAATTTATATTTTTAAGCTGTTCTAGCCTTTAGTGGATGGATAACTTCTGGGAAGATAACAAATGTGTACATAATACTTAAAGAGCAAAATAAAATCGAAAGGCCTTAGCAAAATATAATGACTATAATTTACTAACACCTTACTATGTTAGGAAGATAAGGAAGCCTTACCTTTTAGTAACTTTAGTAAGAAAGACTTCCTCAGTGATCATTGCAAAGAAATAGAGGAAAACAATAGAATGGGAAAGACTAGAGATCTCTTCAAGAAAATTAGAGATACCAAGGGAACATTTCATGCAAAGATGGGCACAATAAAGGACAGAAATGGTATGGACCTAACAGAAGCAGAAGATATTAAGAAGAGGTGGCAAGAATACACAGAACTATACAAGAAAGATCTTCATGACCCAGATAATCATGATGGTGTGATAACTCAACTAGAGTCAGATATTCTGGAATGCAAAGTCAAGTGGGCCTTAAGAAACATCACTACAAGCAAAGCTAGTGGAGGTGATAGAATTCCAGTCGAGCTATTTCAAATCCTAAACTGCTGCACCCAATATGCTAGCAAATTTGGAAAACTCAGCAGTGGCCACAGGACTGGAAAAAGTCAGTTTTTATTCCAATCCCAAAGAAAGGCAATGCCAAGCAATGCTCAAACTACCACACAATTGCACTCATCTCACATGCTAGGAAAGTAATGCTCAAAATTCTCCAAGCCAGGCTTCAGCTATGTGTGAACCGTGAACTTCCAGATGTTCAAGCTGGTTTTAGAAAAGGCAGAGGAACCAGAGATCAAATTGCCAACATCTGCTGGATCATCAAAAAAGTAAAAGAGTTCCAGAAAAACATCTATTTCTGCTTTATTGACTATGCAAAAGCCTATGATTGTGTGGATTACAACAAAATGTGGAAAATTCTGACAGACATGGGAATAGTAGACCACCTGACCTGCCTCTTGAGAAACCTATATGCAGGTCAGGAAGCAACAGTTGGAACTGGACATGGAACAACAGACTGGTTCCAAATAGAGAAAGGAGTACATTAAGGCTGTATATTTTCATCTTGCTTATTTAACTTATATGCAGAGTACATCATGAGAAACACTGGGCTGGATGAAGTACAAGCTGGCATCAAGATTGCTAGGAGAAATATCAATAACCTCAGATATGAGGATGATACCACCATTATGGTAGAAAGCGAAGAACTAAAGAGCCTCTTGTTGAAAGTGAAAGAGGAGAGTGAAAAGGTTGGCTTAAAACTCAGCATTCAGAAAACTAAGATCATGGCACCTGGTCCCATCACTTCATGAGAAATAGATTGGGAAACAGTGGAAACAGTGTCAGAGTTTATATTTTTGGACTCCAAAATCACAGCAGATGGTGACTGTAGCCATGAAATTAAAAGATGCTTGCTCCTTGGAAGAAAAGTTATGACCAACTTAGACAGCATATTGAAAAAGCAGAGACATTACCTTGCCAACAAAGGTCCTTCAGTCAAAGCTATGATTTTTCCAGTGCTCATATATGAATGTGAGAATTGGACTATAAAGAAAGCTGAGTGCTGAAGAATTGGTGCTTTTGAACTGTGGTGTTGGAGAAGACTCTTGAGAGTTCCTTGGACTGCAAGGAGACCAACCAGTCCATCCTAAAGGAAATCAGTCCTGAATATTCATTGGAAGGACAAATGCTGAAGCTGAAACTCCAATTCTTTGGCCACCTGATGTGAAAAACTGACTCATTGGAAAAGACCCTGATGATGGGAAAGATTGAAGACGGGATGAGAAGGGGAAGACAGAGGATGAGATGGTTGGATGGCATCACCAACTCTATGGACGTGAGTTTGAGTAAACTCTGGAAGCTGGTGATGGACAGAGAGGCCTGGTGTGCTGTAGTCCATGGGGTCGTAAAGAGTCAGACACAACTGAGCAACTGAACTGAACTGAATAATGAGTGCCTATCCCCATGTATTTTCTATCAAAGTGTCACCAAAAGTTACCAGGGTAAATACTGCAGATATATTGTAACAGACATTTGTTTTCATGCTAAATATATGACATATTTTATGTAAAATCAATCCATTATCAGCAAAATAATTATTAACCCTATGGACCAGAAATCTTAATCAAAGCAGGTTTCTATAATTTTGACTACGAGTCACTATTGTAAAACCACAAACATTAAGACGTCTCTAGGTCTTACTTTCTTCCCTAAGGTCAGGTATCTTTTATTACCTTTCAAATTGTTGGTTTTATTTTGTTTTCTCTTTGAAAGAGGAAGTGTTGGGAAATGATCAGATGTCTCTTAGTCATGTTTAAACTGATTATATAATTTGTCTCAAGGGTAATCTTTGACAGAATTTTGTTAAAGAGAAAGGAGTCCTATTGTTCCTTATTAAGAATTAATTGCTTTTAGAGTTTATATCCAAAATATGCATGTGCATGTGTGTGTGTGTGTGTGTGTGTACACGTGTGCTCGAAGAGGGGCTGAGGGGAGGGAAGGAGAGAGAGGAATTCACTTATTCTTCTTGTGTGTTAATTTTGAAGATGATATTGCTAATATTGCCATTCTTTCTGAGAATGCAAGACAATTCGTACCAATCCTTAAATACTTATGACTGAAAGTCATGTTCAATTAACCAATAGTTCACCCTCACTATCTCAAACACATCTAGTGCTGCTGCTGCTGCTGCTAAGTCACTTCAGCCATGTCCGACCCTGATAGATGGCACAGGCTCCGCTGCCCCTGGGATTCTCCACGCAAGAACACTGGAGTGGGTTGCCATTGCCTTCTCCATCAAACACATCTATAGGATGGTTAATGAACAGAGTGATCTCACTTCTCAGTTTGTCTAGAAGAACTCCAATTTACACATTAATATTCCCAGAGTAATCATTAATTGTATTTCTTTGAGCTCTCAAATTGTCCTCAATTGGTCAATAAATTCTTAGAATTTGTAATAAGTGGTCATCTTACTTGAGAGGGGCTGCAAAAAAATTTAAATTCTATTTGATAGCTTTTCTATAAAATAGAAGAAATTGCTGATGAGTCACAAAATAATCGTAGTTACCTGAATCTTAATCTTGACAGGTGTTTCCTAAGTAGAAATCTTAGATTGAAACTCCAATCTATACAACAAAGGGCTGCATTTATTTTGGTGAAAGCCTGTCACTGCGAGAAGAGAATCATCCGAGGGCATACTTTGGGGATTATTAGTGCTACACGGATCCATCTGATAACACAGCTGATATACCATGCCTCTCCCCAGACAAAATAAAACAAAATCAAAAGTTACACTGTTGAATCAGAAAGTCTTCACAATCACATTACGAGGCAGAATAATGAGACGGTGATGGTTGAGGATTCATGGCCTGGGATTTAGTCCTTACATCACTGATGACCAGAAGCAGGGGTGGGTAACATTGGAAAATCACTCATCCTTTTGGCCTTCAATTTCATCATCAGTACCTGAAGACGTTGGATTCTATCTGGAGTTTTCAAACTTTTTTGTTTACGTGTTTGTGTGTGGTGGAAGCGGTGCTGGGGAGAGATGTCAGTTAGAACATCCAGAAGCTTTTTTTCCCGTTCTAATTGTATCTCAGGGGGAAAAAATAGTATATAAAACCAAAAGTACATGCAAGTGAAGTGCTTAGCTTGAAAGGGACGCAGAGGGCCCTGGGCTCTGTCAACTGGACTTACCTCCTATGGTAACTTGTAAAAACTCTGGGAACACGTATTTTCAAAAAGTGCCCGAAAAGATCATGACTACAGTGCTTTCTTCATCAAAAATTCACAAGCATGGAGATTTCATTCCATGCTGGCACCTTTAAGGTGTTTTCCTATGTTATTCGGGTGGCACTTGTAAGGTATATTTGGGCCGAGGCAAAAAAGGAAAGATGACCTCAACAGAAGTAGGTTACCTTTATTCAGGCAAGGAGGGGCGACAGTTGGCCTAACAACAAGGCTGAGTGCCGGGAGGGATCAAAGAGGCTCCGTATTTCTAGGGAGGTTTGTGGAAGTGATAAGGGCAATGTTAATCAGGTGGGATATTTTGGATATTCTTTAGTTGAGATGGCATTTTTAGTTGGGCAGGGGGTGATAAGTCTTCTGGGCAGGTGTAGGGAGTGGGAGGTTTCTGGACAGTGAGCAATAAGTTCCAGATAGATGCAACCGGCCAGGAGCATCAGAGCAGGACCTAAAGTTCTGTTTTTTTTCTCTGAAGTTAGATGATTCAGCAAGAGCCTTTGAGACTGTTGTGTTTTTTTCTAGGCCCAAAGACTCCTTCAGCACTGAGACCTCAATTGCTACTCATCCTTTCAAAACAGTGGTGAGAAATTAACAACTCTGCAGTGATTAGCAATAATGAGGCACTGCATGTATCCAGCACTGCAAGCTACTTCTTATAGTATGCAATCCCTTTGTTGCACCCTAGACCATCCATGGATGGTTGACGGGGAAAACATGATTATTTTTGCTTTACCAACAAGGAAACTGAGTCTCAAAGATAGTAAGAAACATGTGCAAAGACAACTTTTAAGAGATGAGTATAGTTCATATTGCTTCTCTATCAAACACAGCATATTTCATATTCAAAATGATTCAAAAAATGAATGTGATTATATTATTTATAGACCTTAAAGATGTAGACTTAAATATCTTCTAGTTTAGAAACAGGATGAATTTCCTAAACCATAAAATTTGGACAAAGAAAAAAATTCATGGAACTTCTAAAATTTTCTCTTGCAGAAAATATAACATAAGGAAGAAGGTGTAATTGATTATTAATTTGGTAGATAAAGAGGTCATATGGAGAAGCACATTGCCAGGGGAGTCAGTATTAAGACAATTTTAACAAAAGATAAAGTAACAAGGAACAGTAGTGGTAGAGGTTTCTCACTGTGTTTGTTACACAAAATTTCTACTTCTATGGAAATAGAAGTCAGCAAAGGAAATGCTATCAAACTCCTTTGTTAAGAGAAAACAGAGGCAGAATTAATGCTGAAGTGGGAAAAAACAATGCATTGAAGACAGAGATATGTTTTGCCACAAAGTAGCCTTATACTTTGGGAAAATTTTCTCTCCATTTATCTAAGTCTTAATTCTGTTACCCAAACCCAGAGAATGTTGGACTTAATAATTTTTAATTCCCTTTTAGCACAAATATCTTCCCATTTTAGAGTCCCTTTAAGTTGATATGAACATTGGGAGATCCAGGAGGAAAAAGCTAAGAAGTTTCACCCGTACTATAGATTCACTTAGATTCCCTTAATTCACTTAGATTAGAGCATTTTGACTTTACGCTGTCATCCTTTTAATCAACCATTCTCACTTGGGGAATAAAGTACCATAACTGACCAGGCTTCCCAGGTGGCGCTAGTGGTAAATAATCCGCCTGCCAATGCAGGAGACGTAAGAGATCCGGGTCGATCCCTGTGTTATCAAGGTCCCCTGGAGAAGGGCATGGCAACCCCCTTCAGTATTCTTGCTTGGAGAATCCTTTGGACAGAGCGCCTTGGTGGGCTACAGTCCACAGGGTTGCATAGAGTCGGACACGACTGAAGCGACTTAGCATACAGCTGTATAGATTCACCTATTTGGGGGAAAAAAAATGAATCCATGTTCTTATCTCCATGGCATGAATAAGATGCATGCTTTATCTGTCAGGAAGTTATCCCCATCCTCATTACACTTTTGCTTGTCAGGATTCTGGCCTTTTGTCAGGCAATGAGAGAAAGCCCAAGGCAAACCAAAGTAATAAATAAAAGGAACCTACTGGCTTATACAAACAAAAATGCCAAAGGTAGATAAGATTTGAGGTGGAAACTCAAAAGGTGTCCTAAGGATATAGTCTCGACTTTTGACTCTACTTACATTTATTTTCAGGTTCTAGGAGGTGTTAACATGGCTGCCAAAATCTTCAGGCATGAATCATGCCATATCCAGATTCCCCAGAATCTTTCTAGTACCTCCAGTACAGTTCCCCGAATTCACTTAGATTAGAGCATTTTGGCTTTATGCTGTCATCCTTTTAATCAACCATTCTCACTTGGGGAATGAAGTACTGTAACTGACCAGGCCGACTAAAGAAACAAATATTAATTCCCATGGAGTTGACTGTTACTTATCTAGAATGTGTCAGTTTCTCAAACTGACTTAAAACAGCCATAGCCCCCTCTCCATAAGCAAAGCACTTTTATGCTTTATTTTTTTCCATAGTACCTACCACTATTTGATGTGCTTATTTTTACATATTTATTTGTTTACTCTTTATTCCTGCTCAACTAGAATGTAAGCTGCATGAGAGCAGGAATTTTTATCCCCTGACCTAGACAAGAGTGTGACATTTAAAATGGGCTTATTAATGAATATACCCATGAGAAACATGTTTTTATTTACCTCATACGGATAAGGAAAGGAAAATAAGCACAGAAATGTAAAAGTGTCCAAAATCATATCTCTATTAAGTAGCTGAGCTGGAATTCACATCATGAAGTCTGTCTCAAGAGATCACACACTTAGTCATTATACCAGTTGGCAGAAAAACTTGTTTTTATGTTATAGCCACCATTTGTTAGCATTCTGAAATTATCAGTGACTTATGGACACTTGACCTCAGATTTCCATACTAAAACGAGGTCCTAAAATGGAATGTATGTTGTCTTGATAAAAGAACAATCCAAATTCCCTGGAAATTAGTTCCAATACTAACTCCATTTGCACATCCAAGTTCAAAGTGAATATTTAACCAAATCAGTATCGTTAACTTTCACTTGATTGAGCTCAGACATCCCTAGGTAACTTTCTCAAACTTCTCCCATTCATAGATGACACAGCTGGGTAGAAATTAGTCTCTAAAAATACTTTCACACAACCGGCTTGTTTTCTACTCACTGTCTGCTTATGTGATGCTCATTCCATCTGTCAATAGATGTGAGTCACACATTCGACCTTTCAGCTTCACTTGTGCACATAAATTTCTTCCAATTTCCTGTGAAACAAACACTTTTAACTCTTTAGGGTTTTGTAATTTGTACACAGGTCATTCAGGGATGATTCAAAGAACAAAACAAGTCCTTGACTTTTGACAAATTGGCCTTGAACTCTTTACTGCAGGAATAGGTTTTTTCTTTTACTGTTTGACTAATAAATGTAGGTCTCTGTATGGAGACAGATATGTGTATACAATTGTATCTGTATATATTTCCATTTACTTGTAACAAAACCTTCCCATAGCTTTCCATAATGTGGGATACCCAAACACAGAGCAGTTTTAAAGAAGGCATGTGTTCCCGCTCGCAAATTCCTGCTTACCATCCCTCGATCTGTGTACTTTTCTCTCACAGTTCATGTCAAAGAGATCTTGAGCTTTCAAGTGAGAAAATAAAATGTATCCCTGTTTACCTGTGATCATGACTATTTTATCAAAATCACCTAATCTTCCTTTTATTCTGACTACATCAAATAGCCTAAGTTAGAAAGACATGTTAACAGAAACACATCTCAATTTTGAGAAATTTTATTTGACTGAATTTAAATGGAAAATAGTTGCATGATATAACAAAATCCATAAGACTCTCCCCAAAGTCTTTTTTGATAAATAGCACACAATAACTGAATAGCAAAACAATGGAATTGACAAAGGTAGCAAAAAAAAAAAAAAAAGTGTTCTTATCTCAAAAGCTATTCTTACCCTGGACAAAAGAAGAATAACAAAACCTTTTATCTTCTATTTCCTCATTAGTTACCAGTCCCAGAGTGGCTGGAGCCTTGAGGTGGGGGTGCGGA
>SJXQ01012837.1:380036-555773 GCA_006408695.1 Aepyceros melampus
CTAAAGGTCCAAGAGAATAGAAAAGAGATACTCTTTCTACTTTTGTGCCAAAATGTTAAAGATTATCCCTCCATTCCTATTTCTATTTTACTTTTTTGTTTTCCCTGTTTCTTGGCAGATCTATTGTCAATAAAACTTCTAGACTGCACTTCCTATATCGTGAATACAGGCTTAGGACCATAGTTACTCAGAAGGTCTATGGTTATTAGTAATGTAATCAGAACACCTCATCTGAGAACCAGGGAGCTGATGGGACTCCCCTTGGCCATGCACTCTGGATGCAGAAACCAGAAATCCTGATTTACTGACCGGTGCTCACTGGGTTCTGCCACATGACCCCCCCACGTCTGTGCCAGTGGAAGTGGGGGCTCTGACTAATCCTAGCAAAGAAGATTAAACCACATATATCCTTAATATATAATTCACAAATCCTGGTGTGATCACTCCTGAAAAATTTTTGTGTTACTTTTGTAGTTAAGTCTGAAAGGTAGAAGAGGGCAAAGTAGGCAGAAACCTAGAAGCAGCTAGGTGCAATGACTGCTCGGGGGCTTCCGCAAACATAGGGCAGTAGTGGGAAATGAAGGAGATTTTAGTGGTGACAAATACGTGGCACCCATGGAGGGTTGAAGACATACTCCGTCCACATTTGCTGGCTCAGAAGTGAAGAGGCAGAGCCCCATATGCTATAGTGGAAATTAACTCTGTCTTTGAAACAAGGCAGATCTGGAATCCAGCCTAACCCCAGTGACTAAATGGTTTTGCACACTCGGCTCAATTTCCTCAACTATGAAATGGAAAGAATGGGGGACAAGTTGGTCATAATAACTATCTTGAATTATTATGAGGGTTAAATGACATGGGATCCTGTCTGTCTTATTCACCACGGTATCCCCAATTTCTTGGTATTGTCAAGGAATTTCCCCCTCCCCAATTCCCTGGATTTGACACATAGTAGGAGCTCTCTATAGATTAGTTGTTTCTCTCTGCTCTTTCTAAACTTCTTATTTTTTGTCCAAAAGTAATGGGACCGTTTTATTAAGATTTATCATCTTGGGAATATGTGAGCCATGAAAAGACTGATCAGTTTATTACCTTGGTCTATCTAAGGAATAGAAGAGTCTAAATGAAGGGCAGTTCTGGAGCACAAATGAGAATGGAGATGTCGAGGAGGTAAGAAGAAACATGCTCTGTGCGATGAGGCAAACAGCCACAGGATCTGTTGTTACAAAGGCACCCTCACAAAAGAAATAGCCATAATAGACCCCAGATAGTGTTGACGATGCCAAGCTCAAGAAAGCATGTATTTCATTTAAAAGACTAACAAAATTGATAACCAAGAGAACACTAAAGTCACAAACTGAAAAGAAAATATTCTACCTAGAAAATGCATGCAAGTAGCAGCAGCAGAAGGGCCAAAATCATGTAAATCTGGTTTCAGACCTATCTATTTAAGAGAGGTAACCATGATGGTGATCAGCCTCTTTCCCCAGGTCCCCAGAAATAATCCAGGGAGATTTAACCAGAATATGAAGAAAACAAAATATTGGTTGAAAATAAAACTTCCTGGCAGGAAAGTCTATCAAAATCATGACTCTTTCCAAGAAGGTGATTCAGCCGCCCTCCCAGGAGGCATATGAACCCAGGTTGAAGAGAGGAGCAGAAAGTACATCATGGTGAATAGTCTGCTCCTCCAATTCCCTGGGTGTGCACGGGCTGTACCAATGAAGTCTTTCCACCTTAATTTTCTGTGACTTCAGCACAAATTTCTTTGGGGGGTTCCTGACCCCTGCTGGAGCTTGTGAAGTTGCCAAAAGGTGACTAAATCAGTGGAAAAGAGAAAATTAAGGAGGCTCCTGAATTAGATTACTGTGTTAATATTAGAGATGCTTCAGCAGGCTGGCTTCTGATTCAAAAAGCAAATTTGTTCTGCAGGTATCTGTGTTCATGGCTCTCAGCCTACTGTCCAGTCATTGGTGTTTTGAACAAATAACTTTCCAGACTTTATTTTGTGACATCTGAGTCACATTGCAAGGTGATTCTCCATCAGCAGTGAGTCAAAGGGAGGTGGCGAGCAACAGAAGCGATTTTACAGCCACTTTCCTTTGACTCCGTGGGGTCACAAAGAGTCGGACATAATATGACATGAGATAGGCTTCAGGTCGTTTCTACATATTTCTGTTCCCCTCAATTGATATTCTTGGAAGTCTATTTATACCCTGTTTGGAACAAGCTGGGATGTAAATAAATCATGAAAAATGATCCTATTCTAGTAAGGAAAACCAAGACAGCAAATTATCAACAAGCATAGGTCAGAGAAGTCGATAACCTCATGCCAATTATGTAGGATTCTGATCCAGAAAATCTCTCACCAAATTAGGACTCCATAACCCTGAACTAAACTGAATTGGTGCACTGAAGATAGCAATTGGAAGGCTGAATGCGCAATAGAAATTCAGGGTTCAAATTATATTTCCATTCTTCATTTTATCCATTGTGTGCATTTTAGCAAGATTGCTCCAAAGGTAATTTAGATACAGCAAACCCCATTTTCCTTTGATTATCTTCTATAAAACTGGGGCAAAAGTCACAAATGAAATGAATCTCAATTAGAAAGTAGTGGCATAGTTGAAATGGCTAGCCTTGTTGCAAATCAGGCACTGGAATCCTAAAATTAGAATGTCTAACAGTCTGTAAAGGTCTTTACAGGTGGAGTTCATATGCAGAGTGCTCTTGTTTTTACATAAAGGAGAAGCTAACTGTCACAGAACTTAAATATAGTGACCAGTCCAACTGGATCCCAGAATTTGGACCTAGAGCTGGTCACAGAAGACAGTTTACCCAAAAGACCAATATCATCCCACTCATGTTAGCGACAGCCCATGTGCAGATGACTGGTTTTCCTGTGGCATCATTTGTACCCAACCTTTCTGATGTTAGTGGTGCTTACATACACATGGTTTATTCACTAAGTTGTGTCCGACTCATGACCCTATGAACTGCAGCCCACCAGGCTACTCTCTCCATGGGATTTTCCAGGCAAGAATACTGGAGTGGGTTGCCATTTCCTTCTTCAGGGGATCTTCCCCTACCAGAGTTCAAACCCTAGTCTCCTGAATTGCAGGTAGATTCTTTACTGACTAAGCTACCAGAGACCCCATTTTATTTATTTACTTTGGCTGCTCTGGGTCTTCATCACTTTTCGTGGGCTTTCTCTAGTTGCAGCGAGTGGGAGCTACTCTCTAGCTGTGATGCGAAGGCTTCTCATTGTGGTGGCTTCTCTATTTGTAGAGCACAGACTCTTGACACATGAGATTCAGTAACGTTACAGCACTCAGGCCTGGTAGTCATGGCTCCCAGTTCTAGAGCACAGACTCAGTAGTCGTGGCACACAGGCTTAGTTGCCCTGCAACATGTGGAATCTTCCCCGACCAGGGATCGAACCCATGTTCCCTACATTGGCAGGCGGAGCTTACCTACTGTGCCACCAGGGAAGTCCCATTGGTGGTGTTTTAATCCCACTTTGTCATTCCAGATGACAGCTATTTCAAACAGCTCCAATAAGTAAAATTTCAGAAAGGAATACAGAACAAATACTTTGGGGGCTAATGACTCATGTCCATCAGCTTATCTGACTGCTCTTAACTGTTGAATCCTTACTTCTCTCAAGATCGAGTCAGACTTGGTTGTCAGACAGATGCATATGTAAATCAATGTTTAGCCACTTAATTGTGGGAAATGTACTGACCTCCTCTAAAGCGGGCATCATAACAATTACTGTTAATGGTTGTTTTGACGATTAAATGAGTGCTAATGCACTGACAGGCATATCATTGGAAATAAATGTTTTCCTCTTTGACTCATTCACCACTTTCTCTTCCTCAGATCTACATCTCCCAAATTAACATAAATGAGATCTTCCCACAATACACTGCCTTTCTCCAATAGCCAGTGCTTACTGTAAATTGAGGCCCCATTCTCAATTTACTTAGAAGCAAAACCCAACCCGGATATAAATTGCTTTGTTCCAACAATCTTGCTCTAAAAGACACAATATTTATCATTTTATTGTGAAATTCTATCTCACATACCAAGAAGTGCAAAGGCAAAAAAAAAGTACAGAATACTAATAATATTTATAATGCAAACAATTTTGTAATTAACACCTGAGTCAAGAAATAGAATACTGTTATCAACCTAGATGTTCTTGTGACGGTAAACTTTTCTTAGACAGTCACTTGCATACATAGAAAGAAGCTGTGGATATAGTGGAAAAGACATAGATTGTAAATCCGCACACATGTGGGCTTAACTGTTTCTCCCTCACTTATAAGCTATGGGATTTTGGTGAAGTCACTTAATCATTTTAACCCTCAACATCCACATCTATAAAGTGGGAATGATAAAACCTGCATTTCCGCATGGATCGGAGGTTGATTTATGTACATAAACACATATATGTGTGTGGATGATGTATAGCGTTCCTCAAGGAAAGAAACTTTACCATTAGTGATTTGTGTATTTTGAAGATATCATGATATATATTGGCTTCAATACATGCAACTTCACTCATTTCAATAATTTAAATTATGAACATTTCCCTTTTTAAAAAGTTCCCTGCGATGTTTACAAGTTTCAAGGAAAATGATTACTTAAGCAAATGGATATTTTACATCAGAGTATAGATTTACCTTTAAAACCTTTAGGCATTGTTTGCATGCTCTGCAAGTTGAAAGCATCTGTTAAAATATACCCGGCAGAATTTCCAATTATACTATACATTATTATTTACTAAAATATTTACTAAAATATTAAATAAGTGTTCTAGATTCAGACTAACTAATTAGTTGACCAAATGACCAGATGAACAAAATAGTCATCCTCAATTAACCTGACTTAATAGTATCTTGGTAAATTATGACTACATTTCTATCAAAAGCCCCCCTGTAGCAACAATTTTTTACATATCATGACTAAATTGAATGGATTATAACATTATCTCTGTACAGAATAAATCTCATATCAGAATATTCTAGCATGCCAATCTTGGGAAAATCTATACATAAATTAAGATAATGAAAGAAGTGGTCCCAGCTTCTCTAGAATTCTCAGGAACTACACCATTTTTGCTTAAATTTCTTTTGCAACTGTGTTCATGAGAACAACAACAAAAAAAGTGAAAGAGCTATTGGGGAATATATTTAGATGATTACTCTTTAACCCTTTATGTTCAGTTTTGACTTTTGTCCTCCACCTGAGAATACATTCATGGACAATTTTATTTTCCCACAACACTGATTATGTGCTCTTATTCTGTCTTGGGTTCGAGTCTCATCTCTGAAACTCTTCATATTTTATATTGAGTGTCTCTTTAATTTGAACTTTCATTTTCTTACCCTTAAAAATGAGATAAAAATGTTAGTTGTACCTATAGCATAGATTTATACTGAATGTCACCTGAAAGTGTGTGTAAAATATACTTTGAAAAACAAATTGATATACTAGCGGAATTATGTTATTATTTTCTCATCATGTCAGAGTTTAGTTCATCCAATTTTTATGAGTTGTGATGTTCTTGAGATGGACTATTTTACAGATCATACTTCACTGTTTACCTTCCTTTGGGGGTGTCTTCTGAATATAAAAGGAAAAGTTATGTTTATGGCTACATACTTTGTGGATTAATAGTTCTAAGAAGAATCTCAGCTTTATCTTTCTGTTGGTTTCATCAAGTGCAATCTCAGCACTTAGGAATGCTCTAGTTATGATTCAAAATTTTCAGAATTCACTTTCACATTAATCTAGATAAGACTCATTATTTTGACTAAGACTTGTAGCTAAGATTATTTTTTAAATCATCTAGCTACAAAGAGTGGAAGCAGCATTAAGCACATATATGTCCATCAAAGAAGTTGCTGTAATAGGGTTTCCTGTTCATGAAAGGTTTTTACCCTTCTTTTCCAGTTGAAATCTGACACATACATGCACTTCTGAATTCAGCTCTGGCGGTGGTTTAGTCGCTAAGCTGTGTCTGACTTTTGTGATCCCGTGGACTGTAGCCTGTCAGGCTCCTCTGTCCATGGGATTCTCTAGGCAAGAATGCTGGAGTGGGTTGCCCTTTCCTTCTCCAGGGGATCTTCCCTCCAGGAATTGAACCCAGGTCTCCTGCATTGCAGGCAGATGATATACCAACTGATCTAGGCTATCTTTTCTGTAATAATAATTCCCCAAACAGAATCCATTTGTGCCCAGTCTTTGTTTCCAAAACATTGCCTCCTTTCTGCAACATATCTGCTGCCTTTCTCATCCATTGGATCCTGGCCTCAAGGATGCCAGGATCACTTGTTCTTAAATCCTTTAAGTTAACATAGTGCTTTTATCTTTTCTCATTGTTGCGGTGAATGCTTGCTTCCTCCGATTATCTGTTATCACCTTTTTCCTATTTTTCATTTGGGCATATGACTGGCCACAATAATGACTGTATTTCTCCGTCTAGGTGTGGCCTTGTGACAAAGTCCATCCAGGTAGTGATTTAACACAGAAATGATGTGAAAAGACTCTGAACTGTGCCTCTCAAAGGAAAAATCTGTATCTTTTTCTAACTTGTTTTCTCTTCTTTTGAGTCTTCTTGAAACATGAAGAGGAGGGGGCAACATTCTAAAGAGCAAGGAGCAGCAAGATACGAGGAGACCCTGTCTTCATCAATGTGCATGGAACAACCATCCCCATTCAGGTATGCTTAGACTGTTAGACAAGAGAAAAGCAAACTTCCACCATGTTTAAACTTCTATTGCTTTGAGTCTCTATGATGGCAGTCAAACTTACACTGTAACAAGTGTACTTCTACACTGGGGATGCAAATGATCGTATATTAACAGAGTAATCATGTTTTCAGTTCAGTTCAGTTCCGTCACTCAGTTTCATGTCTAACTCTTTGTGACCCCATAGACCACAGCATGCCAGGCTTCCCTGTCCATCACCAACTCCTAAAGTTTACTCAAACTCATGTCTATTTAGTCGGTGATGCCATTCTACCATCTCATCCTCTGTTGTCCCCTTCTCCTACTGCCAATCGTGTTTTATATAGTATAAATTGGATCAATAGGCTAATTTTTATAGCCACATTAAAGACCCTCTGAACATTATTTACTGCTATTTGTTCTTTTAGCTTGGAGAAGGCAATGGCACTCCACTCAGTCATCTAATTTTGGGGTAAAAATATATTGAGGTTATCTATATCACTGACAATTTCCGTGATACTTCCTGGCAGGTTTTTTTTTTTTTTCTCACATAGGATTCCGAAGACAATGACAGAAAGAGTACCTTTCATTCTCTGATGATTGTGGATCTAAATCTAGAATGTTTTGAAGGTTGTTTTGTTGTTTTCTGTGTCTTCACATAAGCTCTTTCCATTTTCTGGAAAGCTTCTATAATTGAGATTACCTTTTAAGCTATCTATTCTTTTTATCTCAGCTTAAATATTATTTCCTTCAAGAAAGTCTTCCTTAACCTTACAGAATTGTTAAACATTAATGTAATATGGTATCACATTTTGTAGCCATAGATATCACATTGCTGCAATTATATAACACTTTTTGTAAGTTTTAATTGATTGCCTGACTTCCCTACCAGACTAAGTTCCATGAGGGCAGGGACAGCATCTGTAAAATTTAAATGAAATATCCTAAGGGCCTGGAATATTCTATGTATTTAATAATTATTTGTTGATGAAAGAAAGGAAGGAAAGGAGGGAGAGGAAGAAGGAAAGAGAAAGAAAGAAAGGAAGAAAGAAACAAAAGGAAGGAAGGAAGGAAAGAGAAGGACAGAGAAGCAGTAGGCAGGTGGGAAGGAAGAGAGAGATAGAGGAAAGCTATCCAGCCATGAAAAGGAGAACTCGAAGACATTTGGGGATCTGATTATTTGAAATACCCATGTAATAGAGGAAAATAGTTTTCTAGATAGGAGAGGTTTCAATCATTAGGATTCATTTCCTCAACATTCCTCTTCATTTCATGTGAGTAGTTACAGTAGGAAAGGAATGAAACCTATCCTCCCCTCCATATCTTTTGTTCAATTTCCTTCCAAATCCAAGCAAACCAAATCTTGAAAAGTTTGCATATTTGCAAATCAGCAGTTAACCTCCAAAAAAATTCTCTACAGCATCTCGGGATTACTGCCCAGGGCCCTCCATTCCCCTCATTTCTTGCATAAGGACTTGCCGAGAGGGATCTGATCAGGCCCACCTCCGGTGCTGCCAGCCTGACTGAATTTCCTGGTCCTCTAGGTGGTGTTGGAAATGTCACTGCCGGGAGCCCTGCCAAGTTAGAAAATGACTGCTTATGACTCCACATGCGGATCAGGACAGGTGTCTTCCTCTGGCTGCTGGCAGTTTCTGTACCATGAAAAGTTTCTGTGAATAAAAAAAAAAAATCTATAACATTTCTTTGGGAATCAGGATTTTAAATTTCCAACACATTTCAATCACAGGTATTTGAGAATTCTTCTTTCTGTCCATTGATATACTTTCCACACTTGGTGTCCAGGATGCCACATTCTGCAGACTTTCTGCCCATCTCCCTGGCACTTTCTGTTGGTCCCTTTTGCTCATTAGGATGTCTCATACCTCACGCCTCTAAGGTCACTTCTCTTTCTTATTTTCATTTCCTTGGAGATTTCATTCACATTCACAGTTCCAAACATCATCTATGCTGATGTGTCCCAATTTTGTACCCCTGGCTGTACTCCAGACCTGTGTATCCAACTGCCTTCCTGACAATTACATCAAACTGTCCACAGTCATCACAAATTCACCACATCAAACACAGAATGTCTACCCCACCTCCAAACTTGAGTGATCTGAGTTGATTAAAACTCCAGCTTCAAGTTGTGAGGGAAAAAAACAATGGCATGAGGATGTCAGCTGTGATGCCTTCCTTTCACATTTCCCTGCCGGTCCAGCAGGACAAATTGTGTTCCCTAACTTCAGAGTGTCCCCTCACTTCGGACATTTCTCAATACTTCCCTGTCACCAATCTGGGCTGGACCCACATCATGTCTTTTTTTTTTTTACAATATTGCAATGGTTTCTGCCACACATCAACATGAATCAGCCATAGGTGGGGGGACGTGGGAGGGTGGTTTAAGAAGAAGGGGACATGTTTATGCCACATCATGTCTTGCCTGCATTACTGAAAAATCTCCTATGGAGTCTCACTGATTTTACAGATTCTTTGGTCTCTGTCATGAATTCTTCAAATAGCCATCAGAGTGATCCTTTTGAATTGGCGGTTGGATAACTTTGCCCTTCTCTTCAAATACTAATGGCTCTCCATTCCACACAAAGTTACACCAGTGTCCCTTTCTCCAGGGCTTTGTGTGGTCTTCTCCCGTGACCTACCTAACCTCATATGCTCTCTGCTTGTTGTTCACTCTGCCTCAGCCACAATGGCCTGATTACTGCTATTCAAATGCACCGGGCACACCCTCATTTTGAACCTTTACACTGTTTCCTCCTGTATCCATATAGCTAAGTCTCTAACCACCTTTGGATCCTCCACTCAACATCACTTCTGCACTGACTTTTATCTTGCATGATCCCACTAACGCCTAATACTTCCAGCATTTTGTTTATTCTTTGCTGGTTTTTCTTTAATCATAGTAGTTTCACCATATAAACTCTTATTTATTTTGCATACTAAAATTAAAAGATGCTTACTCCTTGGAAGGACAATTATGACCAACTTAGATAGCATATTAAAAAGCAGAGACATTATTTTGCCAACAAAGGTCCGTCTAGTTAAGGCTATGGATTTTTCCAGTAGTCATGTATGGATATGAGAGTTGGACTGTAAAGAAACCTGAGGACCAAAGAACTGATGCTTTTGAACTGTGGTGTTGGAGAAGACTCTTGAGAGTCCCTTGGACTGCAAGGAGATCCAACCAGTCCATCCTAAAGGAGATCAGGCCTGGGTGTTCATTGGAAGGACTGATACTGAAGCTGAAGCTCCAATACTTTGGCCACCTGATGCAATGAGCTGACTCATTTAAAAAGACCCTGATGCTGGGAGGGACTGAGGGTAGGAGGAGAAGGGAATGACAGAGGATAAGATGGTTGGATGGCATCACCGACTCAATGGACATGGGTTTGGGTGGACTCCAGGAGTTGGTGATTGACAGGGAGACCTGGTGTGCTGTGTTTCATGGGGTTGCAAAGAGTCGGACATGATTGAGTGACTGAATTGAACAGATGTAGAAAGGAAATGGCAGCCCACTCCAGTATTCTTGCCTTGAAAATTCCATGGACAGAGGAGCATTGTGAGCTACAGTCTATGGGATTGAAAAGAGTCGGACAGGACTGAGCATTCACCCAGTGAGCATGCTAGGTGTATTCTGTATTGTGTATCACTCCCATGAGAATATAAGCTCCGTTAATTCAGGGAATTTTCTACTGTTATATTTAGAAGTAACTAAAAGGGCAGATTCTCTCTATATATAGATATCATAGATATCTATATGTCTATATATATTAATATATATATTTAATGAATAATTTTTCTGCACACCAAAAGTAACCAAATTTTAAAAAAACAGTAATGGAAGAAAAGGATCCTATTTGCAATATCAAAAAAATGGAATAAAATGCTTAGGAACACATTCAATATAAAAATCTCAGGGTTTACCGTAAGAAAACCATCAAACAGAGCATTGTAAATACATTGAGGAGCATACCAAATTTATGAACAGGAAAGCGTATTATTATAGACAGAAAATATTCCCATAGTAATTGCTGATCTTAATACATTGAATCAAAACATAAAAAGGAATTCATAGAATTTGACAATTTATTTCAAGTTCAAATATAAGAAAAATAATTAAGTATATTCAACAACTTTTACCAAAAGGTAATATTGTTATTACAGGAATAGACCAGATTCATGACATTTCAAATCTCTTGGGAAAAGATGGACTATTAAATAAGTCATGTAGCAATGATAATAATCACACATATAATTGGCTATTTATTAAGAAAATAATAAAGTAAGGCTGTAACTCAAACATACACCAAGCTCAAATTTCTGATGAATCAAAGAGCTGAAACTAAACTCTATAAATATTATGAAAAATGCAGGAGACTATCTTATAATTTTACAGTAAAGAAGGGCTTCCTTAAGAAAAATATAAAACCTAGAAAGTAAAGAAATTAATTACCTCCTTTGCCATCATATAAATGAACACAAACAATTTTTAAAGATAGGCTTAGCAAAGGCATGATTAACATTCTGGATCAACATCCAGGATGTATAGAAATCTCCTTCATTAGAAAAAAAGAAAAAAGACAAGCCTCCAAGAGGGCAAAATATATAGAAATATAGTTTATAGACAAAGAAAAAAAAGAAAAATAAATATAAAAACATTTAATCTCACTGATAATCAAGGAAATCCAAACTGCAAGAGAGAGATCATTATTTTACACATCTGTCATGTAAAAATGTTTGAAAAGATAGCCAAGCTGGAGTATCAACAAAGATGTAGAGAAATAGGAATATATCATACACCCCAGGATAATCAGTGAAGACTTTTTGAAACAATTTATTTAATGACTCAACTCCCCTGCCACTCTCTTTTGAATATTGCCTATACACCCAGAGGCTCAAAAGCTCCTTTTTTTTTTCATTTTTATTTCTTTATAAATGAAAGGAGGAAGAAATTGAGAGGGCTTATCTATAAAAAAACACTTTTCTCTTTCTGCCATTCTCTCTCCTTGATTCCAATTATTCTTATCAATTCAACCAACTTTTGTTGACTACTTGCTGCTTCCCAATTACAAATGCTATATCAAAGAAAATAATATGTAAATATAATATTTAAAAAAAGGAAAGAAAACAGTGAATCAGAGCCCTGTTAGTTTTCTGGACTTCACAATCTACTGAATAAGGAAGATCCTCTTGAATGTATTTCTTATTCCAGATACATTATTAAGTGCTCTGATAAAGCCAACACCAAGTGCTAGGGGACTGAGGGGAGGAAGAGATTAATTGTTACCATTATCACATTTTTAAAATCAATTTATCAGGATCCCTACTTTGCAGTTAAAGGAAATTTGCTAAGGTACTTAAAATGAAAGGATCTGTATGTAATTTTCTCTCACCAACCCTCTCTTCTAGGCCCTTCCATCCTGTGGGTTACATACAATCAGTATGATTTTTTTTTTTCTTCTTTCTTTTCTTTCTTTCTTTTTTTTTTTTACTTGCTAGTCAAAGTATGACTCAGAATAGGAGACTGACTTTGGTTACTGTATTGATGCCTTATATGGCTGCACTCTTGCCATTTGTAATCTCAGAAATACCATACAATAAAGGTCATTCATTCTACCAGCATGACAAATAGCTCGGAGGGAAAAAAAAATAACTGCACGTTGGAAATTTGTGAAGTCTTTGTATTCTAAAATTGTGAAGGATTTCTACTAGTCATCTTTTGGGGAGCTATTGTTCTGTTGGTCATTTCTAGTTTCCTATTTGTTGCAAATTATGTAATTTATCCAAATTTATGGGCGAGCATTTAGAAAATAAATTGAGTACAAAAAATTAACTTTTGCCACCAAAGTACTAATGAAATTTCTCAATTTGTATTCACTTAGTCTTTCAACGAATGTTTTTTGAGCACCTGCTAAGCTCAAAGCTCTCTTCTAGATGCTGTGAAAAAAGAAATAAAAGTTACTAAGTCACTGAATTCATAGGGCTTGTTGAATCCAACTGCAAACATAAACCAAGCACAATTTCAGATAGCAATAGATGTTCAAAGGTGCAGGAGAGGTGATGAGAGAGATGGATTTAGGAGACAGCGAGTGATAGCAGAAAAGACTATTCTGAAATAGATTGGTAAAAGAGGAGTGATATTTGAGCAAGTGAAGTTGCTCAGTAGTGTCCGACTCTGCAACCCCCTGGACTGTAGCCCACCAGGCTCCTCTATCCATGGGATTCTCCAGGCAAGAATACTGGAGTGGGTTGCCATTTTAAAAAGTGAGAGCAGAACTGTGTGAAGATATGAAGAAACATCATTCCAAGGAGAGAAGCTCATAAGTGCGAAGGCCAAGAGGAGGAACTAGGTGCGTTCCAAGAACTCTTGGAAGAGGGAAGAGCAAGTGCTCCAGGGTGCCAAAGACTGATAGGGTTCCTGGGATGTTCATGGAAAAATGGGGATAAATGAGTCATCCTGCTTGGAAAGCTACTCTGACCAGAGTGGATGAAGAGCAGACCAAGTGGTGAGAAGTGAGTTTAGCAAGGTAAGCAGGGGCCAGGCAAAGAGGAACCTTTAGATTTTGGTAAAGAGACTGCATTTTTCGGTGTGACAGCAACCTTTGGAGGTTTAGAATCAGGAGAACCCTGCCATCTGAGTGATTTGTTGTATCAAAATAAATAGGCATGCCCTTCATTGAGAAGACTTACTATCTTCTTTCAAGTCAAAGAAACATGGAGGATTGGACTGCCTTTCCATCAGTTCAAGCAGTGCTGAAGATCACAGTCAGAAAATTCTGGGTAGAAGATTCACCTGCCTTCAACAGTATTTCCAAGGCTATGTTTAGAAATAAATTTTGTAAGGGCCTTCCTAAGGACTTCTCTGTGAAGAATCTGGAGCAAGCAGCCTTTGCAAGAGGGAAATGTTGAAATAAATGACAATGCTTTTGTTGTAATAGGTAAAAAATCCCAGTCTCTGAACATGACCCATTAGTCACTTCTTAGCCATTCTGAGCCAAAGGCACCAAGGTGATCATGGATATCATTTGAGCCCAGAAGTTCTTTATTTAGCAGAAATACTGAAGGTTTCTCTCACTACACTTTCTGTGTTAATGTCCCTTTTTTTTATATAGTATATTTCCTGGAAAGTCTCAAAGCAATTTCTCTGTGCTATGAAAATGTCCTTATCTTCTGGCCTAAATGGAGACAGATACGTCTGCACAAGAAATGTCTACCTCTAAATGGACTGTTGGGGGCTTCCCTGGTGGCTCAGAGGTTAAAGCATCTGCCTCCAGTGCGGGAGACCTGGGTTCGATCCCTGGGTCGGGAAGATCCCCTGGAGAAGGAAATGGCAATCCACTCCAGTATTCTTGCCTGGAGAATCCCATGGACAGAGAAGCCTAGTAGGTTACAGTCCATGGGGTTGCAAAGAGTCGGACACGACTGAGCGACTTCACCTTCACCTTCACCTTCAAATGGACTGTTGTGTTCAGATTGTAACAGCAAAATACCTAAAATCCAAGTCTCTTTAATGCCCTGCTTCTTCCAACTTTGCTTAATTTTGTCTGAGTCACAGATGCTGTGAAATTATGAAAAAAATTTAAATGATTGCAAAAAGGGAGAAAGAGATGGGGAGATCACAAGCCAGGGAGTAAGAGTGTTAGAAGAAAGAAAGATGGAAGGCAAGGAAAGGATTCCATTCCACCAGAATGCAGCTAAAGCCCGACACCCCCACCCCTTAATTTTGGAGATCATGAAGGGCCTGGACATTTCCAAATTTTTCTCCAACTGAAATTTTTCCCTCATGACATTTTCTCTCAAAAAAAGGATGAGGTGATGCAAAAGGTAAAGATAGCAAAAAAGGAAATAATTTATAAACACAGTGTTTTCCTAATGTCCCTTAACCTAAAGTCTTCCATGAATCAACCACCACCTCTTTCTGATCACAGTGTAAACTTTTTTCTTCTCAGGAATGGAGAATGGAAGAAAAATAAGAAAATTTAAAATATTAATAGTAATATCAAAACAGTTTATCAGAATAGAAGGACTATTGGGGAATCCTTTTTATTTTAATTTGTTTCTATGGTTTATTAACTATTATTAATAAACAATATCCTTTATTAATGATTAATAATAACATTATTATTAAATATATCCCCAGTATTTATTATACTGATAACATATATATCAATATAATATCCCTTATTGGACTGAAGAGAGATCATTATACAGAGGAATACAGATAGATGGAACCAAGTTTATTGTTGAATTTATCTACTCTAAAGTTAGTTCAATTAAGTGGATTTGTAATTGATGAGTTTTAACATAGGTATATGTAACATGAACTACACATGACACAGGTATGTATAACACAAGATTATATGTGTAAAACCTCACTGAGTGTACAATAAATTTCCCACTTATCTATATAGGGCATTTAAAAATCCTAACATTTGGAATAGTATATGAAATATTCATGTCCTCTTTAAGAAAAGAAGTCTATTTCACTAAATTTATACACCCGAATTAGAGCAGATAGACTACTTAGAAGAATATAACTCTAAGGTGCTTATCATCAAAGTCTTACACACAGAATAACTATGGTTTCAAAAGTAGGCAGATAAGAATACATATAAATAAACTAATAATATATAGTTAAATGTGTAATCTTAAGAGAAGAGTTTACATTGGAAGAAAGGTTATAGGACAATCACTAAGTAAAGTATCTCAAAATCAGATATGTCATGTTTTGGGAACTAGGAATAGAAATCTGAGAACACAGGACTGAGGCAAGACTTGACATGAGAGGAAGCCTGCCCAGAGAACTCTTCTGTTTTGATTTGCAAAGTATTCAACCAGGCATGTGCTCAGCACCAAAGAGAAGCAAGCAAGCAAGAAGTACTGGGCCTGGAGAAGCTCTTTTAGAGAAGAGTAAATCAATGAGCCTTTATTGAGCAACCTCTATGTGCCCAATACTGGTCATTTTTCAATGTATTATCTCATGTTATTGTGTTAGAGACAATCAGGGGTTAAGTAAAGTATCTCAAAATCAGATATGTCATGTTTTGGGAACTAGGAATAGAAATCTGAGAACACAGGACTGAGGCAAGACTTGACATGAGAGGAAGCCTGCCCAGAGAACTCTTCTGTTTTGATTTGCAAAGTATTCAACTAGGCATGTGCTCAGCACCAAAGAGAAGCAAGCAAGCAAGAAGTACTGGGCCTGGAGAAGCTCTTTTAGAGAAGAGTAAATCAATGAGCCTTTATTGAGCAACCTCTATGTGCCCAATACTGGTCATTTTTCAATGTATTATCTCATGTTATTGTGTTAGAGACAATCAGGGGCATGTCAGTTCGGTTCAGTCACTCAGTGGTGTCTGATTCTTTGTGACCCCATGGACTACAACATGCCAAGTTCCCTGTCCATCACCAACTCCCATTGCTTACTCAAACTCATGTCCATCGAGTCAGTGGTGCAATTTAACATCTCATCCTCTGTTGTCGCCTTCTCCTCCCACCTTCAATCTTTCTCAGCATCAGGGTCTTTTCCAATGAGTCAGCTCTTCGCATCAGGTGGCCAAAGTATTGGAGTCAGCTTATTTCAAATGACTACTGTGAGAGAGATCATCAGTACTGACTCCCGACCAGTTCCTATCTCCTTCTTGGCACCCAGGAAGACTCCAGTCCCCAAATGCCTTGCAGTCAGAAGAGCTGTATGACGAGTTCCAGCCAGTGAAATGTGAATGGAAATGAAAAGAGCCACTTTGTGAACAAGGTAGGATGAACTTGTAGGACACCTCCACACCACTTTTTCTCATCTGCACACATTCAGAGGCCACAGATGAAGACGGGAGAGACACAGGATGGAAAAAACCTGAACCCCTGAGTCACTGTTCGGGAGTGTCTGACCCTCGAGGGGTGCCCAATCCACATTGGACCTACTAAGAGGAAGAAACAAACCTTTCTTTCACTGAATTCCTGAGGCTTCAGGATTTCTTTACCAAATAGAAAGGGAAAGATGAGCCATCTCTTCAAGAAAATTGGAGATGCCAAGGGAACATTTCATTCAAAGATGGGCTCAATGAAGGACAGAAATGGTAAGGACCTAACAGAAGCAGAAGAGATTAAGAAGAGGTGGCAAGAGTACATGGAAGAACTGTATGAAAAAGGTCTTAATGACCTAGAGAACCACGATGGTGTGGTCACTCACCGAGAGCCATACATCCTGTAGTGTGAAGTCAAGTCAAGGACCTTAGGAAGCATTACTAGGAAAAAGCTAGTGGAGGTACTGGAATTTCAGCTGGTCTATTTCAAATCCTAAAGGATGATTCTGTTAAGGTGATGCCCTCAATATGCCAGCAAATTCGGAAAACTCAGCAGTGGCTATAGGACTGGGAAAGGTCAGTTTTCATTCCAATCCCAAAGGAGGGCAATGGCAATGAATGCTCAAACTACCACACAATTGCACAAATTTCACATGCTAGCAAGTTAACACTCAAAATCCTTCAGCCTAGGCTTCAACAGTACATGAGCTGAGAAATTCCAGATGTTCAAGCTGGTTTTAGAAAAGGCAGAGGAACCAGAGATCAAATTGCCAACATCCATTGGATCATAGAAAAAGCAAGGGAATTTAAAAAGAAAAAGTCTACTTCTGCTTCACTGACCACATTAAAACTTTTGACTGTGTGGATCACAACAAACTGTGGAAAATTCTTAAAGAAAGGGACTACCAAACCACCTTACCTGTCTGTGAGAAACTTGTATGCAGGTAAAGAAGCTACAGTTAGATCCAGATGTGGAACAATGGACTGGTTCAAAATTGGGAAAGGAATACGTCAAGACTATGTAATATCACCCTGCTTTTTTTACTTGTATGCAGAATACATCATGCAAAATATCAGCCTAAATGAAGCTTGAGCTGGAATTAAGATTGCCAGAAGAAATATCAGCAACCTAAGATATGCAGACGATACCATCCTAGTGGTAGAAAAGAGGAATTAAAGAGACTTTTTAAGAAGGAGAAGGAAGAGAGTGAAAAAGCTGGATTAAAACTCAACAATCAGGAAACAAAGATCATGGCATCCTATCCCACCACTTCATGGCAAATGAATGGGAAAAAAGGTGGAAACAGTGACAGGTTTTATTTTCTTGGGCTCCAAAATCACTCTAGACAGTGACTGAAGCCATGAAATTAAAATATGCTTGCTCCTTGGAAGAAAAGCTATTACAAACCTAGATAGCATATTAAAAAGCAGAGATATCACTTTGCCAACAAAAGTCCATATAAAAGCTATGTCTTTCCAGTAGTCTTGTATGGATGTGAGAGTTGGGCCATAAAGAAAGCTGAGCACCAAAGAATTGATGCTTTTGAACTGTGGTGCTGGATATGAATCTTGAGAGTCCCTTGGACTGCGAGAAGATCAAACCAGTATTCTAAAGGAAATCAACCCTGAATATTCATTGGAAGGACTGATGCTGAAGCTTCAATACTTTGGCCACCTGGCACAAAGAGCCGACTCATTGGAAAAGACCCTGGTTGGGAAAGATTGAGGGCAAGAGGAGAAGGGGACAACAAAGAATGAAATGGTTGGATGGCATCACTGACTCAATGGACATGGTTTTGAGCAAACACCAGGAGACAGTGAAGGAAGAGGAAGCCTGGTGTACCTCAATACGAGTTGCCAAGAGACAGGACAACAAAAACAACAGAAAAGTAGAACCTATCCTTACTGACATATAGAATATACAGTGGGAAAAGTGTGAAAGTAGATATTGAAATCTATGCTTGCCAAGCTTTTCTATTCTATTATCCCACCTCTAACAGGCAATGTAAAAGCACTGCTAAAGGGGCTGATGAGGACTATATATTCTATAGTCCTTGCCCAGATGCTCAGTCATGTCTGACTCTTTGTGACTCATGGACTCTAGCTTGGCAGGTTCCTCTGTCCATGAGATTCTCCCAGCAAGAATACTGAAGTAGGGTGCCATTTCCTTCTCGGGGGGATCTTCCTGACCTAGGGATTGAATCTGTGTCTCTTACATCTCCTGCATTGGCAGGTGGATTCTTTACCACTAGTGCCACATGGGAAGCCCCTTATGTTCTATTATCTCAACATAAAGTAAATCTCATCTTTAACTCAGAGTCCTGATTGCAAGGAGGTGGGTTTAACTTGGATCTTGAAATAAATGCTGAAGAAGAAAGAGGACCTTCAATGAAAAGAAAGAGAAACTATGGGAAACCAGGTCTTTGAGGTGGGCATGAGAAGGATTCCTTTGAGAAGATACATGTGTTGAAAAACCAATGCATTAGGAAACTCAGAATAAGATTAGAATGGGAGAAGGAGATTTTCTTGAGAACCTCCATGTCATCCTGAGGAACTTTGATTTAAGGCAGAGGAAAATTGAGGAGAAAGCACTGGGCCAAGAGTCAAGTTTTTCATCCTATTGTCAGTAGCATCATCTCCAATTATCATCAGCACCTTCTTTTGTTACATGTGAAGTATATCCTGAATAATCTCTAAGATACTTTCCCATTCTAGTTTCTTCAAGTCTACATCTCGAAGTTCCTTTGTCTTTCTAGTAAAGTGGCTAGGAGTCATCTAGAGTTAGAAATTTTCCCTTACTTAGACCAGAACATATAAATATCATTATACTGATTTAGCCACAAAGCATAATGTCAGAGGAATGATTCTACTGCTATGGGAATAGATATCAATATATCTTTGGTCTAAATTAAGTAACTATTTTTTCCATCACAAGTGAGTACTGCTTCCATTGCTTTTTATTGGACAAATTTCCAGTTATTTGACTACTGAATACTCTGTCTTCTAGTTCTTATTCCATCCCTCTCCAAAGTATTTCCCTTTTCAGAAATCCTTCAGTTCAGAGGCAGTGGGAAAGGTGGCATATATGACTGCATGTGAGCATAGGCAAACATTGACTGTCCTATAAATGCTAGCAATCTGTTGAACACTAAAGATTATATAAATCTTAGCAGCTTTACTGATGCTTCATACACAAGCAGCTGTTGTTTCTTGGTTGCCTGATTAAATATGCTGCAAAATTTCTCCCAAGAAAATCTCACCAAAGTTGATTCCAACAAATCCTTCATAGCATCTCTGCTGGCAACTTCAGTTTCTACGCAATTCAAAGAAAAGACCCAATCAATAACAGTTCTTTCAAGGGGGCTGCTTTTTTCCCTTTCAAGACAAGGCATTTATAACGCCAGACCAAGTGTCCTAGTTTTAGCTCTGTCATTAACCAGCAGTCCCGCAACATTTCCAGGATGAAGTTTTGACTATTTCAGAAAGAAATTATGTGGTTTGAAATGTGTTTTTTACAATATGTCTCTCTATATATATCTTTGTTTCTATATCACATATGTATACATATATATCTAAGTATATATACATATACCCACATATATATCAATAAGTGGAAAAAATTATGGGCTATGTATTTAGAAATAAAGTCAGAAATAGTTCTCTAGCCAAGCCTATTAAAAATCAACATTATATTCATGAAATTCAAGAAATTAACCATCTGTAAAACATTCCCTTGGGAAACATATTTCAAAATCTACCTAAAGTATGATTTTCAAGACTGTTGTTCACAAGTGTTGGGTTCTGCCTCAACCGATGTAAGAGCTTTGGGAGCTACTCAGTTGCCCAGTGTTTAATCTGCCTTCACATCTCAACTGAGAGTCACTTCCTCTAAGATTTACCTGATGTTCTTCAGTCTGGGTCACATGCATTTTAACTATGTTTCTATTGTTGCCCATAGTTCCTGTCACCTTGTATGTTTGATTTTGCATTCAGTTTTAAGAAATGTACCATTCTGTCTTGATCATTGTATCCTATGTACCAAGCATCACACAGTGTTCGATACCATAGTGTGTTCTCAATTTGAAAAATAAATTGTTAAATAAATTATTGGAATTTACATGTAAAGTGTATTAGTATCTTAGAAGTTGTACATGTAAATTGTGATGTCACATTATAATTACAGGCTTTTAGTGAATGAACCATTGTTTCTCTCTTGCCACAAGACTTTTATATATTCAATTCCCCTAAGCCTAGAATTCTTTCCCCAGTGTATTCATGAACAGCTGCTGCTTCCCATACCAACACCTGGTAACGTGGCACCTCCTCAGACAACCTTCCTTGGTCACTCAGAAATCCAAATCTTCCTGTTGCATGCTCTTGTGTGTTTCCTAATAATATCTCTCACAACATTTTGAACATTCATACTTTTATGTATCATTGTGTGTATTTTCTTTTTCAGTTAATTAATTTGCTTATGGCTGCACTGGGTCTTGTTGCTGCTCAGGGGCTTTCTCTAGTTGTAGCGAGTGGGGGCTATCTTCTTTGCAGTGTCAGGCTTCTCACTGTGGTGGCTTCTCTTGTTGTGGAGCATGCGCTCTGGAGTGCATGCACTTCAGTAGTTGTGGCCTGTGGGCTCAGTAGCTGATCTCATGGACTTAGCTGCAGTGCTGTATACGGGCTTTTCCTGGACCAGGGATCGAACCCATATCCCCTGCATTGCCAGGTAGATTTCCTAATCAGTGGACAGACAACATGGACATCCCTCATTCTTATATATTTTTAATGTATTTTCTCCCATGATGAGGGCCCTTGAATGGTCTTGCCAATCACTGTATCCTCAGGGTCTAGCAGAATGCCTCATTTACCAAAAGAATTCAATAGTGATTTGCTGAGTTAATGACTAGTAACTAAGTTTTTATAAATAAAATAAGGGATTCAAAGAATAAAAAATTGTCAAAATACTCAAATATTGTTCATGGGAAGGATATAGTTCATTTATAGATAATGATTACTTACTTAGAAATGTAAAAGGAAATTCACTAGACTTTTAAAATTGGTAAGAATGGTCCATTAAGAGTATTGTTGTTGCTGTTGCTATTGTTATTTGCTCTAGTTTCCTGGTCACCTAGAGACCTTCTGATCTGGAGATTGATTTCCTTGATTAATATAGGTAGCAAGCAAGAATATCCTGTGCAGAAACCCAGAGCTGAGTATCTGCCAGAAGCATTATTGATGATATATTAATCAATTTATAAATCAGTTCCTTGAGTTTGGTTACTGTGAAACAATAACAACCAAGTCAACCGTATTTACTGGCATATCCATTCATTCACACATTCATTCATTCTTTCTTCCTGGCATTTCCTGAATACCTGCTAGGCACCAACGCTGCGCAGTATTACTCTGATGTGCTAATAGTGTGTAACACTGGGCTGATACAGAACTGAGAACAGAGTGTCTGTCTTCTTGCTGTACCGTTTCCTTGGAAACTACAAAGTTAAGATAAATGTGGAATGCTGAGTCTGCCTCATCTGCTGTGTGGAACTACATCTGGATTAGGCAGCTGAAACTGGGCACACGTGCCCCAAGCCTCTGTAAATAGAGATATAAAAAATTGCTGGAAAATTAAGGAGTGTCTCTGAGTCAAAATGACCTCCACACTTCTTGACTTTTAACAGAGACAGCTCACCCGGTATGGGTGTAGAGACTAAAGAATCTGTGAACTCAGAGAGCTTCAGATCTTCCCTTGAGATGAAGATGGAGCAGATGCTGAACTTCTATTCATCTACAACAAAATCATCTTGGATTAGATTGAAGCCAGTGTGTGTCTCATGAGACCGATCGCCTTTTCAAATTTGTAACAATGCACTGATACAGAATCTAGGGCCCATCCTCTGAAGGCAGAATGATACCTGCACCTGAAGCAACTCCCTGTAAGATAGCACTTCACACCTCACTAGCCTTTCTCTTTTGCTCTGTCCACTCTACAACATCCAATACTATTGGTCACTTATGGTGATCAGTATCATAGGAGGAGAGAGACTCAAATTCATATCTCAGCCCCACTACTTCCTGACTCAGTGGCCTTGACAAGTGATTTAATTTCTTACATCATTTTTTTTTTTTTTCTGAAAAATGAGTCCACATTGGTGAAACAGTAGAGCAAATTTTTTTAAATGCAATTTTGGCAGTCAAACTGCATAAAATGAACTATTATCAACCAATAAATGGCTGTGTGTCCATGGCCAAGTTACCAAACCTCACTCTTCTTTGTATTCCTTAACTATAAAATGGAGAGAATAATTGCATGTATATTATAGTGTTGCTCTGAGAACTTAAAAAGTTAGTGTATAAATATATATGTATATATATAAATATATATATATGTATATTTGGTACAATGCCCAACAATATAACATAGCAATCCCTCAAGAAATGCCATCTATTATCTATAATTATAATTATATTCAAATTACAACATTATGCTTATTCTTCCAGTATTCCTACTTCATCAAAAGCAATGAAATAATAGGTCATCAGCCTGGGAAATTTAAATGGTAAGGGAAAGGCTATAACTTCTAATATGCCTGAGAGAAAGCAAAACACAACTAACCTGGAGTGGTTGCTTTTCTTCTCTTAGACTGGGGAAACAATGAGTTATGGTCACATGAAAGAGCATACTACACACACAGCAAATTAACTGAAGAAGAGCAAGAAGACTGCGGCACATGCAAAGTCGCCATGGCCATCCAGAGCATATCATCTCAACTGGCTTGATCTATTTAATATTTACTCTTGCTTGCTTCACCAAGGATTTATACAAATGGATAATCGTCGTCCTTTCTCTGGGAGTCTCAGTTTTCTATAACATGAGTGGGTTGGAGGACATGACTTCTGTGGCCTTTGTAGTTCTAAGTTTCTATTACCCATTCAAGCTAAAGAAAATTAAACTAACTCCTTTCTAGTGTGCAGTCCTGCTGGACAAGAATATGCATTTTTGTTGTTGTTGTTAGCAAAAGAGTGTGACTTAACTTCCCCTTTAACCTATTATCCTAAACAGCTTTTTTTTTTTTTTTTTAGATTTGTCTACCTTATATCCCTTATCTGCTTTTTTAAGTTTTGTGAAGAATTTCCATTTGTCTATGTGGCAGCTGAAAATCAAGCCTCTCTCCGAGAATCTAAAGTCATGTTTGTCTCCCACACAGTCCAATTCTGAAATGTTTTCATGACATTTTCATTGGTTCAATAAATTACTCGGCAATATATACTTGCCTTGCCTTTCTTTCCCCAAAGGAGAAATAAATAAATAAGTAAATATAAATGAATCTGGTCTCAGCTGCAGAGATTGTCCCAGTCGCCTCCCACCCACGCTCACCCACCTCACCTGGCAGCTGTTCATAGCGTTCATTTCAATTAAAGCAGAAATCACTTTCCATCAGGGATGCTGGTTGGCTTTGTCTGATCTATCTTGTGGCAAAGTTTCCTCAAATTCCACAGATGCACTGTAGATGATTCAAACTCCTTTGTCATTCATTATGTTCATACAAGAGTTTAACATGAGTGGGCTGGTTTAGAAATAACTGCCTTTCTACAGCTGGGGAGAGTCCTTCAGCTTCTGCTCTCTGGGGCTGAAGGATGCTGTAAGAATGTTCTTTGCCACGCCAGTCCACTGACAGTTCATAGACACCTGAAAACTACAGGCTGGGAATGCTCATGTACAATAGGGCTCCATACAAACATTCATGTTCATCACAGCGTTCTCTGTTGGGGATGGACCCAGAATTGGGAAATTTAACATGATGCCAGGTGTGCACTGCCAACCTTCATGGAGGTCAGAAGTTACAACGTTACAGTATTATACTCTGTACTTTGGAAGTTGAATGCCCTCAGTTTAAAAGTGTCCTTCACAAGTCATGTACTTAATGTCTTTGCATCCCAGCCTTCACATCTGAAAAAAAGGAGGAAAATTGAATGTAACTGATTGGATTTGAATGAAAAGCAACCATGCTAATTCATAAAAGTGGTTAATGTCATCTTTGATACCTCATATTGGCACAACAAATACTTTTTAATAATTTTATTTATTCATATTTTTGGCTATGCTGGGTCTTCGTCACTGCGTGGGCTTTTCCCTGGGTTGCAGCAAGTGGAAGCTACTCATTGCAGTGGCTTCTCTTGTTGTGCAGCATGGGCTCTAGGGTGCTGCAGCTTTAGTATTTGTGGCACACGGGCTCAGTGTTGCGGCTCCTGGGCTCTAGAGAACAGGATCAATAGTTATGGTACACAGGCTTAGATGCTCTGTGGCATGTGGAATCTTCCTGGATCATGGATCAAACCCATGTCTCCTGCGTTGGCAGGTAGATTACCATTGAGCCACCAGGAAGCCCACAATGAATGCTTCTTATCATTCTTGCTCTTAAGTCTGAAACATGAATGTGATTCCTATTGACTTAATTCATTGTGCTAAAACACACATCCAACTTCCGAGCATATGCATTTGAGTCTATGACAAATATGCCAACAGCATCAAAAATAATTATCATGCTCATTCCTGCTTACACAGAGACATCTGAGATTGGATATTTATCCTGGGAATGGTTTATGGCATTATTTTAATACTTTATATAATGTGAAGGACAATGCATGACATTATGTCCATGTAAAAGCAGTGTGGAGGTGATGTTTGAAAAAACAGCTCCAGATATGCTGGGAAGAAATCTTCAAGTGACTTTTAAGGCCCACAACTGGGCTGTAGTTTGGGATAGCTTATTACAGACCTCACCCTAAAACTTATCAGAGATAGGATGTACTATGATGTCATTAATATGTTATGCACATATGGCAAAGCACTGCTGCTGCTGCTGCTGCTGCTGCTGCTAAGTCGCTTCAGTCGCATCCGACTCTGTGTGACCTCATAGACGGCAGCCCACCAGGCTCCCCCGGGGCACTAAGTGAGTAAATAAGTAAGTGAAGTCGCTCAGTCGCGTCTGACTCTTTGCGACCCGTGGACTGTAGCCTACCAGGCTTCTCCGTCCATGGGATTCTCCAGGCAAGAACACTGGAGTGGGTTACCACTACTTCAACATAGTTTACACTCTACAAATGACAGCATAAAGAGGAAGACTTTTCTCTTCCAACCATACTGCTAGAGGCGCTTCTAATCATAGGCTACTTACAAAGGTCCGTCTAGTTAAGGCTATGGTTTTTCCAGTAGTCATGTATGGATGTGAGAGTCGGACCGTGAAGAAGGCTGAACGCCAAAGAATTGATGCTTTTGAACTATGGTTTTGGAGAAGACTCTTGAGAGTCCCTTGGACTGCAAGGAGATCCAACAAGTCCATCCTAAAGGATATCAGTCCTGAATATTCATTGGAAGGACTAATGTTGAAGCTGAAATTTCAATACTTTGACCACCTAATGCAAAGAACTGGCTCATTTGAAAAGACCCTGATGCTGGGAAAGATTGTAGACAGGAGGAGAAGGGAATGACAGAGGATGAGGTGGTTGGGTGGCATCACCAACTTGATGGACATGAGTTTGAGCAAGCTCTGGGAGTTGATGATGGACAGGGAGGCCTGGTGTGCTGCAGTCCATGGGGTCACCTAGAGTTGGACACGACTGAGCGACTGAACTGATCTAAAAAGATTTCAAGAAAATTTGTTAATCATTCATAGAAATAAATAGCAAACATTTGGTAAGCTATCAGAGATACCTGAGTATTCACAAAGTTTTAAATATAGCAAAACAACTCATATATAATATATGTTAGGTGATCTAGTGCATTGTGCTTTTTTATGATTTTTAATATTTGTTTTTTTTAATTGGAGGATAATTGCTTTGCAGTGTTGTGTTGGTTTCTGCTGTTAAGGTATTGATAAACTTGAACATCTATGAAAATGTCAAAGCTTTTGTGGAACATCTCCATCATGCCATTGGCTAGAAGGCTAGTAGAGCCCAGTCTCTAAGTGTGAACTTACACATGGATAGAAATAGAACAATGATACAGAATCAAGGACCCATGCATTTCAGTATTAAACATCATTTTATTAGGACACAGAAAGATCTGTTGAGTACCTCTATATTCAAGATGCTGAACTTGGTATTTATATATGTTCATTTAATTTGACATTAATCTCAGGTCTGGTATGTTATTATTCCCATTTTAAGGATGAGAGAAAGTAATGCTCAGAAAAGGGAAACAACTTGCTGTGATCTCTTAGCTAAAATGCCAGAAATGGATTTTAAATTCATTAACACACACTTGATCTCCTCTTTCCTAAATTAAAAGAAGGATAGGATTTGAGTAATGGGGTCCAAAGGATACTGAAATCTCACCTTGCATAACTCCTCCTAGAAGCAGGAACCTCTTCCAACATTGAAACAATCTCAGAATAGGAGTGGTCTTTGCTTCAATCATACCTTTATTTAATGAGTGCCTACTATTTGTCTGGCATTGTTTTAAACCTGAAGAATGCAGAGAGAAAAACAGAAAGGCAAGTGATGTGGGGGGACAAAATTATCTCTTTTTTAGATGCTTAAAATAAAAAAAAAGTCCATCTCAAGAGCACCTTTAGAGCTCTGTTATTTCAGACCAGTGTTTGATCCAACAGTAAATCTTCGGGCTTGCACTCCATTTGGACGCAGTTCTATGACCCACAGCATACACTGTAAGTACACAACCTGACTAGTCCTCCCCAAAATATAATTGAATGTTATGATGTTGGAAATATCAGACCAGGGGTTTACAGAATGAGAGTGACAATAATACCTTTCATGCAATCTTGCTATTGAATAAAAGAAATGGTTGTTTGAAACCCAGTCATTAAATAATAAATTACATTTAAAACTGTCAATTTGGTTTACCAATTAAATTATTTGAATAATAACCTATAAATCATCCATTCTGAAAAAAATAAATAAACTCACCTAACATCACAGTACTCTTGCCTGGCAAATCCCATGGACAGAGGAGCCTTGTAAGCTACAGTCCATGGGGTCGCTAGGAGTCAGACACAACTGAGTGACTTCACTTTCACTTTTCACTTTCATGCATTGGAGAAGGAAATGGCAACCCATTCCACTGTTCTTGCCTGGAGAATCCCAGGGATGGGGGAGCCTGGTGGGCTGCCGTCTCTGGGGTCGCAGAGTCAGACACGACTGAAGTGACTTAGCAGCAGCAGCAACATCACTGAAAGCTCTAAGACTGGAAAAAAAAAAATCACCACACCATGGAAACAACTATCAAAATAAGAGTGTGTAGACTTAATTGCTGACTTTTGTAAAGTATGTGTATAAATAGTTTGACTTTAAATAATTGCTGATATCTGACAGCTATTTAGTAAAATAAAATGTTACAAAGTTAAGTTTTATTTAATTACATTCTATAAATAATAAGTCCAGAGAACCACTTGAGAATCACTCATTTGATAATGAAATTGCTTCTGCCCTTACTAGAGGGATATGAGTTGCTTTCTGTTGCTGTTTGTGTTACCCTGACGTGGCATGTTTCTATGTTTCCTTTTCTAGATCACAACATTGATCTTTGTTAAAACCGTATTACTCCATTCACTTCCAGGGATTCCATATTGAAAAGATAAGCAAGTCTCGTTGTTTTTTTTTTCTTTTTCTTTTTCTGCATAGGCATTCCAGACCTTTTAGGATCTCATCAAACTCACTTCAGCATGATCTCCTACTCCCCCCTTCAAATGTGGCCTCTGATTAGATATATTGCTATTTGCTTATGCTGTTCTCTCCACATGGGGTTGTTTTCAAAACCTGCTCATCCTAAAAGGCAGTGACAGAACCAAAGGATAGTTCCAGTGAGCCTGAGCACAGTTATCCAAAACAAACATCCATTAGTTCCCGACTGCTGTGTGCTGTGCTCAGGTGTGTCCCACTCTTTGAGACCCCATGGACTGCAGCCTGGGGTTCCCCGATAGTTCATTGCCAAATAATCTACCTGAGATGCAGTAGTTGCACGAGACAGGTTTCATCCCTGGGTGGGGAAGATCCCGTGGAGGGGGAAATGACAACCCACTCCAGTATTCTTGCCTGAAAAATCCCACGGTCATAGGAGGTTGGCAGGCTACAGTCCACAGCGTCTCAAAGAATTGGACGTGACTGGGTACCCATGCACTGACTGTGGCCCACTAGGCTCCTCTGTCCGTGGAATTTTCCAGCCATGAAGACTGGAGTGGGTTGCCATTTCCTACTCCAGAGAATCTTCCCCATGCAGGGATTGAACCTGAGTCTCTTGCGTCTCCTGCATTGGCAGGAAGATTCTTTACCAGTGCCCACCTAGGAAGCCCTTGGTTCCCATCAGTGAGCCCACGTAAACACACTTCCTAAATTGAAATTAACTCCGAATGCTGGTGTAGGTTGAGAGATTGGTAACAATCTATGCGTTATGAGATTGTTTACATGCATTTGACTACTCAATTGCAAATAAGGAAAAGGGAACACAAGATCAAGGATACAAGCAAGGAGATGAGATTCTCTAATGCCATTCCTGTTCTGTAGAGATGTATACTGAAATTTAGATAATTGATTAGCCCATTGGCTAAGACTCTGTGCTTCTTATGCAGGCCAGGTTTGATCCCTGGTCAGGGAACTAGATACCACATGTCACAACTAAGACTCAGTACAGCCAAATAAATATTAAAAAAGAAATATCAAGTCTCTTTGATCAGAGCAGCTCAGAGTCACAAACTCTTGTTGTTTGCTATATGCAGCTGGAGGAGAGATCATGTCAAGAGTCAAGGGTGCACTTATTAGCATTCATGAAATTTTATTATGTCAGAAATACACACTTCAGCACTGTGTTTCTAACTGCACCACTGAGCCTATCACCAGTTGGACAGTGATCCACTGTGTAAAGAAAATAGCAAGTACTTGCTATGCAAACATAATCCCAAAACAACTTACTAGATAACATACCCTCTCAGCCAATCCTTCACTCTGATCACTCTCTACCCTGATCACTACTTCTAAACTATTCCTAAACTATTTCAAGATAGTGTATGAAGGTTAAATTGAAATACCAAAGATGTGGGTCATTCTCTAGATATATTCATTTTCTTTCCTGCAGCTGAAAGTAACCTTCCCCTCCAAACCGTCAAGAACTCCTTGGGTTGTTTTCTTGGGTTCTCACGTTCCATGAAAACCACTGTAACGTGTGTCTCATTTTCTTTAGCAGACTGGCAGTTCCTTGAGAACAAGGGTTCAGGTGAGATTCACTTTTATGCTTTCCCATTTGCTTAGCATAATGTTCTTCAAAAGCATGTGCTGTGCTAAGTCGCTTCAGTCATATCTGATTCTTTGCAACCCCGTGGACTGTAGCTCACCAGGCTCTTCTGTCGATGAGGATTCTCCAGGCAAGAGTACTGGAGTGGGTTGCCATGCCCTCCTTAAATGCATGAATGGATGGAAAAAAAAAAGCATATCATGGCCAGTAGACTTACTGTGACTTTTATTAAAATAACACAATAGGTGAATAAATGTATGTTGATTTACTTTGCTGCTTGGTTTGAAAAAATCATTCTCTTTTTTCAGATATCTGTGGTTCCTGGATACTGACTCCTAGTCCCCACCAGCATCATGAAGAAAGAAGCCAAGGAGAAAGTCAGATGCTATCAGGTACCCAGATGACAGGGACACTCTTGGAGTAAATACACCTTCTTGGCCCACTATTAGAAGAATCAACTGAGAGAGAAGCATTTCTGGGTTAAAAAAAGAAAGTGAAATAGGGCAAGCTGGACTTTGCAAAATTCTCAAATAAAACAGCACAAGAAATATAAGTTTCTTCCAAAGGGAAAGATAAAATCAAAGAACAAGAGATGAAAGAAAATAACTGTTTCATCGATTTCATTATGAGATTTATGCACACACTAAACAGAAAGGAAAGGAATTAACATCTAAAGCAAACAACTGTTCTGGGCACTGAAGGCAGTTGCTTATGGAGTAAAATCCTCCTGACAACCCGTGAGGTCTCCATCTCACCAGCAAGGGCATCCAGAGATAGACTGTAACCCACCCAGGATCATGTAGCTTCGTGTGGCAGAGCTAAGATCCAAATGTAAATCTCTCCGACTCTAAAAGCACATACTGTCTGGTCTCTCTTGGCTGAGCAAGTATGATGCTATTTTGTAATAATTACTAGAGAATGGCATATTATGCAATGACTATTTAAGGAGAAAAGTGAAACGGTTCTGAGAAACTAAAAATAGACTGAGGTTGGGGAGAGGTTCCAGTGCCAGAGAGGTTAATTAAAAGTAGATATTTAATAAAGTTTTCATTGAAACACAGAATGGCAGCTGTAATCAAATCCATGAGAAGGGTAAAATATACAGGCTCCCACCGTGTGAAGGACAGAGCTATTTCTGAAATCAAAACAGTAACATGAAGAGATTACAGTTTGACCCACTTCCTGGCAAAGAACTTGGTATTTCCAGATTGCTTCAGAACACCAATAACCTTACCACAGCTTGAAAATATTAGTTAGGATCAACAGATCTGCAGGCGATGTTGAGAATGGATGCTGAGGCACTTGAAACAGATTTATCTATTACTTAAATTAAAAATGTTATTAATGTCTTATATGCAGAGGTGGCCTGGAGGCCAGATGGCTGCACAATCCCATATTCTAAAGCTCACAAAGCACACTTGATTTGAATGTTGAACTTACAGTTTCCACGTTAAAAAAAAATTATTAAAGCTATGTAGAGGCCCCATTCTCTGCTATTAAAGATGACTTTTAAAGACTTCTAAAAACTTGTAGTAGACAGAGAGCACAGATTTACTTCTAGGATGATTTGTGAAGGCAGGTAAATGCCATGAACGGTTACTTTACCCTGGCATTTTTATTTTCCTTCCATCCTAATCAAAGGACGTTAAAACGGTTTTAGCGATTAGGAATTGAACTCTGTTTTTAGAAACAGCAGGTCACTGTTTTCTAAGAAAAATAAATTGCTTTAGAAACAAGCACATAAATTATTTGATATATAAAAATGACAAACCATTCTGATGAAGAGTGAAAAATGCAATTTATTGTTCAATTATCTGGAAATTTCTAGAGAGTTGTCTAAGTATGGCTTCTTGAAGTGACATTATATTTGGTTTTATCTATGTGAATCATGGAGAGGTTTGTCTGAAATTATCATGTTTATCTGAGTTAATAACACTTCCTGCTTTTGAAAAAGTGGGTTCAATAATGATATTATGAAAATTGTCATGTGAAAATAAAGAAATGGAAAATTTAAGAGACAGTGAGTGCTGAATATAGACCTTGGTTTAAATCACAGTCTCGCCATTTAATAGGGATTTGACTATAAGTAACTTATTTAATTTACATGCAGAGTACATCATGAGAAACATTGGACTACAAGAAGCACAAGCTGAAGTCAAGATTGCCAGGAGAAATATCAATCACCTCAGATATGCAGATGACACCACCCTTATGGCAGAAAGTGAAGAGGAACTAAAAAGCCTCTTGATGAAAGTAAAAGAGGAGAGTGAAAAAGTTGGCTTAAAGCTCAACATTCAGAAAACGAAGATCATGGCATCTGGGCCCATCACTTCATGGCAAATAGATGAGGAAACAGTGGAAACTGTTATTTTGGGAGGCTCCAAAATCACTGCAAATGGTGATTGCAGCCATGAAATTAAAAGGTGTTTACTGCTTGGAAGGAAAGTTATGACCAACCTAGATAGTATATTCAAAAGCAGAGACATTACTTTGCCCACAAAGGTCCGCCTAGTCAAGGCTATGGTTTTTCCTGTGGTCATGTATGGATGTGAGAGTTGGACTGTGAAGAAGGCTGAGCACCGAAGAATTGATGCTTTTGAACTGTGGTGTTGGAGAAGACTCGAGAGTCCCTTGGACTGCAAGGAGATCCAACCAGTCCATTCGAAAGGATATCAGTCCTGGGTGTTCATTGGAAGGACTGATGTTAAAGCTGAAACTCCAATACTTTGGTCACCTCATGAGAAGAGTTGACTCATTGGGAAAGACTCTGATGCTGGGAGGGATTAGGGGCAGGAGGAGAAGGGGATGACAGAGGATGAGATGGCTGGATGGCATCACCAACTCAATGGACATGAGTTTGAGTGAACTCCAGGAGTTGGTGATGGACAGGGAGGCCTGGTGTGCTGCTATTCATGGAGTCACAAAGAGTCAGACACGACTGAGCAACTGAACTGAACTGAACTGAATATATTTTCACGCTTCTGATATTTAATTTTCTAGTTTGTAAATAAAAAATTTAAATAAAATAATGCACATAAAGTGTTTATGTAATATTTAAAAATAGAGTAGTTTTTCTGTAAATGTTAGCCATTTGGGCTTCCCAGATGGCTCAGTGGTAAAGAATCTGCCTGCAGTGCCAGAGACTTGAGTTCAAACCCTGGGTTGGGAAGATCCCTTGGAGAAGGAAATGACTTCTCCTGGTCCATATTCTTTTTCAAAGCTCTCTTGGAATGCTAGTCTGAATATTTTCACACCCAGAAGGAAAAAGAGTGAAAATATTTCTAAAATTTGTATCCATTGTAGACTCATCCAGCTTCTCTTATGTTTTGAAGCCTATTGGTCAGATTCTATTGGGGGTACTTAATGGGAAAATACTAATGATATCCAGAGAATAGAAGAAATATGTATTTAAATTAGCCCTGCTAAGGACAAGGCGTCCCCTAAAACCTTGGAATAGCCTAGAATTCTTCTTTTCAGTCTCCACAGTCGTGCCTTTCCCAGAATGTCACAGACTTGGAATCATATCGTACATAGCCATTTCAGATTGGCTTCTTTCACTGAATAATATGCATGTAAGGTTCTTCCCTGTTTTTTCATGACTTGATAGCTCATTTCAGCACTGAATAAAACCATAATACCCCATTCTGTGGATGGACCACAGTTTATCAATCCACCCACTGAAGGACATCTTGGTTGCTTCTAATTTTTTAGAACAAAGCTGCTATAAATATCCATGTACAAGTTTTTGTGTAGGCATAAGTTTTTAATACCTTTAGGTAAATACCAAGGAGCACAACTGCTAAATCTTCTAAACATAAGTTCTCAAAGGTCAAAACCTATCATAACACCATGGTCACTACACTCCCTGGCATTTTCATTTATTCAATGACATTTATTAAGCACTGAATGTGTGTCAGCCATGGAGAATTCACTGATGGACAAAATAGATGAGATTCCTCTCTTAACAGTCAGGTAAATAAACAAATAAGGTAAGCCCATGTCATGATAAGTGCCACCCTAAAAATATAATAGAAAAATGAAGTTTCTTTTTAAAAAGTTAAATACTTATTTTTCAACTAAAAAAATTACATTTATACCACATGACCCAGCAATTCTACTTCTAGGTGTATACCCCAAAGAAACAAAAACACTAATTCAAAAAGATGCCTGCACCACAATGCCCAAAGCAGCATTATCTACAATTGCTGATATGAAAGCAACCTAAATATCATCAATAGATGACTGGATGAAGGAGATATAAAATGGAATACTACTCAGCCATAAAAAAGAATGAAAACGCTGCCATTTGCAGCAACATGAATGGACCTAGAGATTATCATACTAAGTGAAGTAACTCAGACAGAGAAAGACAAACATATGCCATCACTTACATCTGGAATCTAAAAAATACAACAAACTAGTGAATATAATAAAAAAGAAATAGACTCATGGATCTAGAGAACCAACTAGTGGGTATCAGTGGGAAGAGGGAAGAGGGGAGGGGCAATATATGGTAGAATAGGAAGAGGGACAAACTATTATGTATAAAATAAGTTATATGAATTTACTGAAGACTATAGGGAATATCCGGAGAAGGCAATGGCATACCACTCCAGTACTCTTGCCTGGAAAATCCCATGGAGGGAGGAGCCTGGTAGGCAGCAGTCCATGGGGTCGCTAGAGTCAGACACGACTGAGCGACTTCATTTTCACTTTTCACTTTCATGCATTGGAGAAGGAAATGGCAACCCATTCCAGTGTTCTTGCCTGGAGATCCCAGGGACAGGGAAGCCTGGTGGGCTGCTGTCTATGGGGTCGCACAGAGTTGGACACGACTGAAGCAACTTAGCAGCAGCAGCAGCATAGGGAATATCGCCAATATTTATAGCAACTATAAATGAAGTATAACCTTCAGAGAGTGGGAATCACTTTACTGTATACCTGTAACATATTGTGCATCAACGAAACTTCATTTAAAAAATAAAATATAAAATGTTAGTTTTCATTTTAAAATAGAATATAAATTAAAACAGAAGACAATGAAAAGAGTGTTCAGGGAATGCCTCTGTAAGGAGCTGACATTTGAGCTGAAACCTTAAGGATGCTTAACAGATCTTTAGCAAATGTTTGCTGAATAAATGAATAAATCTATTTTAAGCTTTAAAAAAAATCATGGGAAACATTTATCCCAGAATCATCAGCATGAACACAAGGTGCTAACTGAAAAAGAGTCTCCTTCAAACCTTTGTTCAAATATTCAGATTTTTCTGTAATAGATTATGGAAGGACCTGAAGAAATTTTCTGGCCAATCAAATACAACCCAAAGACTCTTCTGACCACCCCACTAAAAATGCCATCCTCCTTTCCTGCAATTTTGATCCCATTATCCTGCTCTAAGTTTCCCACAGCTTTCACTTTATAACCTGTAAGTTAATTCATTTGTTGCTTCTCTCTCTCTCTCTCTCTCTCACACACACACACACACACACACACACATGAATGCAAGCAAGAGGAAAGCAGGGATTTCTGCCTGTTTTTCTCACTACTGCGTCGCCAGCTCTTAGAACACAGCCTGGGGCACAGTGGCGTGTGCTTAGTTGCTCAGTCATATTCAACTCTTTGGAACCCTTTGGACTGTTAGCCTTTCAGGCTCCTCTGCCCATGGGATTTTTCAGGCAAGAATACTGGAGCAGGTTGCCATTTTCCTCCTTTGGGGGATCTTCCTGACCCAGGGATTGAACCTGAATCTCCTGTGTCTCCTGCAATGCAGGCAGACTCTTTATCCACTGAGCCACCAACGGGGAACGCTGGGGCATAGTTGGTGCTCATTAAATATCTGCTGATGGAATCTCTGAATATCAAACATCAGTTTGAGCAAGACTTCAGAGAAGAAAGTGTGCTTAGGAAAACCAGAGAGGCTGTGATATGGTCTTTGGAGGAGAGAAGCAGGTCAGGGAAGGCTTCCTGGTAGAGGTAGCCTCTACAAATATTGACTCAGGCCAACATTTGAAGAATGGGCTCAAACAACAGGCAACTGTTACAGCCCACTGCTCAGGGTCCCTCATCACACCCTCTTTTCCCTCCAGACTTCCTTCCCACTCTGTGACTCCCCCTCCCCCAACATCAGTCCTCCCAGAGAGGAAGGGGGCAAATCCCTGCTCACCAAATCCATCAACAGGGCAGAGGGTCTTTAGTTCATCTCTCTGCCTGTCACTTAGCCCTTTTCATCGTGACCTCATGGTTGGCTCTCAGAATCTAGCATGAATAAATCATTTCTTTCTGCAATTTCACAAAATTCAGCATTGCCCCCGCATTTCTGCTCTCTCCAAAGAACTTGCTGTGGAAAAAATGTTTCAGGTTGACAAATCAGGGTAGCTAGCAGGCAAATATCTAAAAATATTTAAAAGCCCCTCATTTAGAGCAGGGACTTTTGGACTCAAAACCTTCTCTCCTCATTGGTTTAATTTCAAGACTTCTCCTTACATTGCTATCTAGAATCTTGAAAAAATCCTAAGACTGTGTCACCCGGGAATAGACCAAGAACAGGGCTTCTTTTATTACATTTCTAGCTGACTAGGAAAGTTAAATAGGAAACACAGAGGTCATAACGTGGTCCCTGGGTGCATGTGGCCAGGGCCATATTTATTGACCACCTCCACGGTTGTGTTTTCATGAAATTTGACTTGGTTGCTAATGTTTTTCAAGGCAGAGTATTCACACCAAAGAACTGGTATCTCTGGTTTCTTGGAAGCATAGACAACATTGTCGCACATTCCCATGTGGCAATAATCAGCTAGAACAGCAAGATGCTGTTCAACAAAGTGGATCAAAGACCTAAGAGCTAAATTTATAAAAAGTCTTAGGAGAAAACATAGGCAATAATCTCTGTGACTTTAGCTGAGGCAGTGGTTTCTCAGATAAAACAACACAAACACAGAATAAGAAACAATTGAAAACTTTAGTGCTTCAAATTCTATCAGTAAAATCAAGACACTGAATAGAATGGAGGAAATATTTGCAAATCAGGTATCTAATAAACAATCATTATCTAGAATTATCCAGAATATATAAAGAGCTTTTGCAACTCAACAATTTAAAAAGCAATAACAGTAATTAGAATGAGGCAAAATATTTGAATAGACATTTTTCCAAAGAAGATATAAAATGGCCAATAAGCACATGAAAAGATGCTCGATATCATTACCCATCAAGGAACTGCAGATCAAAACCACAGTGAAATCCCACTTTAAACTATAAGGATGGCTGAAGTTTTTTAAAAAATAAAAGGCAGGCAAGTGAGGAGGGATAAACTGGGAGGTTGGGATTGACATATACACACTACTATACATAAAATAGATTATTAATAAGGACTTACTGTATAACACAGAAAACTCTACACAACACTCTGTAATAGCCTATAAAAAAAATCTAAAAGAGGGAAAATGTTTATGTATAACTAATTCGCTTTGCTGTATACCTGAAACTGACACCACTGTAAATCAATTATAACCCAATAAAATTTTTTTAAAGAAGACAAAAATATGTGGGCAAGAATGTGAAGAAATTGTAAACCGCATGCATTGCTGGTGAAAATATAAAATGGTACAGCTGACTTGAAAAATATCTTTGCAGTTCCTCAAAAATTAAACAGCATTACCACATGCCCTGGCAAGTTCAGTCCTAGGTATATATATAAATATATGCAAGAGAAATGAAAACGTGCGTTCACATAAAAAGTTGTACACAAGGTGTCCCTGGTGGCTCAGTGGTAAAGAATCTGTCAGTGCAGGAGACACGGGTTAGATCCCTGACCCAGGAAAATCCCATTTGCCTCGGAGAACTAAAGCCCATGTGCCAAAACTATTGAGCCTGTGAGCTGCAGCTACTGAAGCCCGCACTCTGCAACAAGAGAAGGCACCGCAATGAGAAGCATGTGCACCACAGCTAGAGACTAGCCCCCTCCTCACTGCAACTAGAGAAAGCCTTCACACAGCAACAAAGACTCAGCACAGCCAAAAATAAATAAATACAATTTTTTCTTTAATTTTGCACAAATGTTGATTGTAGCACTATTTTTGATAATGATACTCAACATTTATCATGGAAAAAGCTCCAAACTTCAGTTAGCTAAACTGTCTTTTAGTGAGCTGTCTTACTGTGGGTTTTCTACATTCCAGGAACTATGCTAGGAGCTTGAACTTCAGTACATCATCCAAACCTCACAGCAATGCCATGAGGAGGATACTATCGTTATCAATCTTGAGTTGTTTCTGCTCTGGTTGCTGCAGGGGCCACTCCACTCAGCAACCCTTGATAAGGTCAGCAAAGATCAGCTAGTCACCAAGAAAGAGAAGCATTTTCCATCCTTATCAACCTGGACTGTCCCTTTGCTTTCTCCCTCCCCTCCTCTTGTGTCTTCCTTCTTTTCCTTTCTCATTCTTTTCCCTTTCTTTATCCTTCTTGCAGGTAAGTCAGTCTGAGCCATAATGCCCTTCAGAAACGCAAAAGTTGCAAAACTAATACCAAAGTTGACCTCACTTCTCTCCACAGGAGGTTTCCTTCTTATAGTTTAATGTCAGGGAATGCTTCACTTGGCATCGCAGAGCAGAGCGTTCCTCTCTTCCATCTTCTCTCAGTATCTTTGTCTCTCTCCTCTATGATGAGCAAATTTCAACACTAGGGCAGATTGTACCGTTAGCTATGGATTATTTTTTCATTTGAATATGATTTCAATATACATTAATGAGCCTCTAATAAACGTTCTAAGCACAGTGCTGGCTTCTGTTCGCTGGCGGGGCCATGGTACAAACCAAATAATATAGTTTCCCCCACAGGCCTTATAAATTTTGTTCAGCTCTTCTATGAATTCAGATAAGTTTTGAGAAGAAAGGAGCATCTAACAAAACATACTAACCCAGACTAGGGGATTTAAGGAATTTGTTCTTTTTGAACTCAGATCTAGTGAAGGAATTGAGAGGAGTTTTTCAGACAGCAGGGAAAAAATATTTGCATTTTCTATACCTTCAGCCTCTCTTTTAAAGTATATATTTATCTAATCTTTCTGCTCTCACAGGTTGCAAACTAGTTCTTTAAAACTGGTGAGAATATACGTGAAACATACCAGCAATTCTGTTCATACTCCCCCCTCAATCTACAGCTCTAAATTTCGAACTACTTAACTGTGTAGTTTAAACACAAAGGTGCATGTGTGCTCACAGACACGCAAATAAAATAATGGAGCTGCATAAAAGGAAGAAGAAAAGGATCAACTGAATCATCAGGGTATGGAGCATTATTTTTTAATTGAAGTATAACTGATTCACAATATTGTGTTAGTTTCAGATTTATAGCAAAGCAATTCAGTTCAGCAATCCTATTTTTTCAGATTCTTTTCCATTATAGTTTATCACAAAATACTGAATATCATTCCCTGTGCTGTACAGTAAATCGTTGTGGCTTATTTGGGAAATGATCTGAAATGTGTGTGTGTGAGAATGTCTGAATCACTTTGTTATATACCTGAAATTAATACAATATCATAAATCAACTAAACTTCAATTAAAAACAAAAAAAGAAAGCCACCATTGTCAACGCTCCCTTGTTTGGTTTATTCTCCCTCTGTTAAATCTCCAATTCATTTTTCTGCAGTAAATACTCCCAGAAACTCTTTATCTAACTCAAACCAGCTCATGATCAGTCCACCAACCCACTGCCCTACTTTCCAAACACAGAAAAAAAGGATATTAAATTCCTCTTGTTTTTTCCATTTTTAAATATTTCAAAGTACCTCACAGAGTGGTGTAAGTGACCTTATTTTTGCTTATCAACAATTTCCCAGAGTGGAAAACAATAAATCTTGATAATGAGCAAACAGCGCAGGCACCTCCACTCTCTCAGCTGCCAGATCCTGGACCATTTCTCACACTAACAACTCACCCTCACTTCCAGCTTATTTGATTTTATCAGCATCACTGTGACAAGCCCGGAGACAGCGAAGACAATTGCCACAATTAATTTTTCCCCCTCTGCCTCTGTCCTTCTGACAACATCCCAAAAATCCTTGCAGGAAGAGACATCATCTCCCACCGACTCCCCATTAATGAGCAAATAGCGCAGGCACCTCCACTCTCTCAGCTGCCAGATCCTGGACCATTTCTCACACTAACAACTCACCCTCACTTCCAGCTTATTTGATTTTTATCAGCATCACTGTGACAAGCCCGGAGACAGCGAAGACAATTGCCACAATTAATTTTTCCCCCTCTGCCTCTGTCCTTCTGACAACATCCCAAAAATCCTTGCAGGAAGAGACATCATCTCCCACCGACTCCCCAAATACAGCTCCTCAGAGTCCTCTCTCCGTTTCTTCCTGTTACCAACTTTGAGCAACATTCTTGTCATGTACAATGACTCGTGGAATCCAGCGCTGTTTGGTTTTTTTCCCAATTTTTATTTTATGCAGGAGTAGAGTTGACTAACAATGCTGAGTTACCTGCAGGTGTGCAGCAAAGTGATTCGGTTTCACAAATACATGTATCTATTCTGTTTCAAAACCTTTTCCCATTTAGGTTGTTGCAGAATATTGAGTAGAGTTCCCTGTGCTGTACAGGAGGACCTTGTTGGTTATCATTTTAAAGTAGTATGTACATGTCACATCCAAACTCCTAATTTATCCCTCTCCCCCCATCTTTCCCCTTTGGTAACTATATGTTAGTTTTTAGAGTCCACACATAAGCAATATCACATGGCATTTGTCTTTCTCTGTCTGACTGACTTCCCTTAGCATGAGCATCTCTAAGTGCATCCATGTTGCTGCAAATGGCACAAAGTTATTTGTTCCCTCATTGGTCCTCCAAGGAGATAGTGTGGGCATCTGTGAGCCCGAACAGAATGACTCTTTGCCTCATTTTTACATCAACAGAGCACTTTTTGCCCTCTGTTCTGCCTCTAGAACATTTGATCTCTGACCCACAGGAAGAGGAGGGCTCTGGTCATTCTCTCCCTGACAATGAAGCACTCACTCAAGGAAGTGAGTTTGGAAGCAGTCCCACAGTCCCATCTGATGGTGGGCATCATCAAGAGCCATCCTCCAGTGAGTACAGAGGGGAAAGAGTAAGCTAGGTTCAAGACTCAGGAACAGGGCAGCCCTGGCTGAGGGCGGTCAGCAGGTACAGATAGCCTCCGGAATCTACCAGGAGTCTGATTCCAGGGGCCGCGAACATCACATTCCCTCATTCATTCATGCTGGTATGTTTATGAAGAGGACCATGTCCCTGACTCTGTGCCAGGCTCAGGGCATATACAAGCAGAGTCCCACACAAAACTCTAATTATCTTTCAAAGAGTCTGCTTCTCAGTGAAAGCCTTCTCCTGTCATGTGGCACCGGATTTCTCTGCACCTAAACTGGAAAGGGCCTCATTAAAAGCAGAATCTTCTGCTGCCTAACGGGCAGGTTGGCTCCTCCAAGGAGAGCAGCTGCTAATGAGGCCAGGGTCCCTGGGTTGCACCCGGTGCTTGCTGGTGAGCTGGGCTCCTCCAGGTGGCTGTGGAGGGCACCCATAAGTCCAGCACACTGCAGGCCACCCTGGTCACCAGGGGCCAGCTGACAGCTGCAATCAGCGCCAATTAGCCCCAGTCCTGGTGTATTCCCTGCTGAGAAACGGAAGCAGCATCCTGCCCAAAGGATGACACTAGGCTCCCCTTGAAGGCAACTGTGACAGTCAGATGAATGGAGACGTGTTCGTGCCAACCCAGCAGAGATCAGGCCAGAGACAAGCTGCCTGCAGAACACTAGATCAGGAGAAAGCTCACATCCCAACCACAGCATCACTTAGAGACCACAGACATTGACTGTAAATACTAGGGGGACTCACGTCTCTCAGAGGGGTGGCGTCAGAAGGTACAAGAATCTGAGGCTTACAGACCAAGGCGGGGAGGGGAGGAGGGTGGGGAGGGATGGACTGGGGAGTTGGGACTAGCAGATGCAAACTGTTATAGAAACAACAAGATCCTACTGTGTAGCACAGGGAACTATATTCAATATCCTGTGACAACACAGAGGACAAAAGCGTGGACACTGAGGGGGAAAGACAGAGAGGGGGATGAACTGGGAGACTGGGATTGACATATATGTACCACTATGTATAAAATAGATAACCAGTGAGAGCCTACTGTAGAGCATGTGGGGGAAAGGAAGGTGCAATCTGTAGGACATGTATTAAGTTAACCCTAAAGAGGTGTTACAATACACACTGTTGCTAAGTCGCTTCAGTCGTGTCCGACTCTGTGCGACCCCATAGACGGCAGCCCACCAGGCTCCCACCATCCCTGGGATTCTCCAGGCAAGAACACTGGAGTGGGTTGCCATTTCCTTTTCCAATGCATGAAAGTGAAAAGTGAAAGGGAAGTTGCTCAGTCCTGTCCAACTCTTAGCGACCCCATGGACTGCAGCCTACCAGGCTCCTCTGTCCATGGGATTTTCCAAGCAAGAGTACTGGAGTGGGGTGCCACTGCTTTCTCCAACAATATACTTTAGGTGCAGACAAATACAGTTTGATGCCACTTATATGAAATACTTAGAAGAGCCAAATTCATGCAGTCAGAAAGTACACTGGTAGATGTCAGGGGCCAGAGGCTAGCGGGTAGGGAGCGGGAATGGGGAGATGGTGTTTAAAGACGACAGAGTTTCAGATTAGGGCGGTGAAAAATTTGGGAGATGGATGATGGTAAGAGTTGTACACCAATGTGAATGTAGTTAGTGCCACTGAACCATACAGTTAAATATGGTCAAAATAGTATGTCTTATATCGTGTGGCTTTTACCATAAAAAAAAAAAAGTTAAAAAATATCCTGTAGGGAGAGGGTGGAATGATTTGGGAGAATGGCATTGAAACATGTATACTATCACGTAAGAAACAAATCGCTAGTCTAGGTCTATACAGGATACAAGATGCTTGGGGCTGGTGCACTGGGATGACCCAGAGAGATGATATGGGAAGGGGGGTTCAGTGTTGGGAACTCATGTACACCTGTGGCGGATTCATGTCAATGTATGTCAAAATCAATACAGTATTGTAAAGTAAAAAAAATAAAATAAAAAAATCCTGTAATAAACCATAAAGAAAAAGAATATATATATGTGTGTGTATTACTGAATCACTTTGTTATAAGGAGAAATTAATACATTGTAAGTCAACTATACTTCAGTGAAATAAGTTTTTAAAAAAGAATCCAACCTACAGCCTGGACTTATCTCCCAAATTCCAGGCTCTTATTGAACCCCGTTTCAGCAGCTTCAGTTAGGGAACAAAAAGCATCTCAAACTTGACGCGGAACTTCTGCCCTCCCAAGACCAAACCATATGCTCTTGCCCATCAAAGACAAGGCCATCCCTCCTTCCAGTTACTCAGGTCAAAACCTTGGTCACCCCAAGCACTCTCCCTTCCTTAGCAGCCCAATCTGGGCTATTCACAGAGCCTGTCACTTCTATCTGGGAAGAGTATTTTTAAAATACCTTTACTTTATCATGCCTGCTATACCCACAATGGCCCAGGCCATTGTCCCGTGTTGCCTGGTTATTGTCATCACCTCCTAAATGATTTGCTTCCTCCCTCACCCCCAGCCCTCCACTCTGTTCTCTCTACATAGCAGCCGGCATACTCCAGTTAAACCAGAAGTCAGATACATTCACCACCCTATTAAAAATCCTTAAGGAATTCTATTCTCAGTTGCATAAAAGCCCATTTCCTTGCAAGCATCTCTAAAGCTTTACACAACCCAGCTGCCCAGCCCCAGTGCACATCATCCTCCTGAATATCTCTGCCACCACCATCCCCTCAGTCACTCTGTCCAAGCCACCCTGCTCCCTCATGTTCCTCCAGCACTAGGCACGCTGCTGCCTCGAGGTCTTCTCTCTGCCTGTCCCTTCTACTGGACGCTCTTCCCTGTGACGTCTTAGAGCTGACCCCTCACCTTCAGATCTTGCCTCGAAAGCTGCCTTTTAGGGGACCCTGCTGAAAGGCCCATGTAGGACATGGGCCCTCTCCCCCTCCCCTGCTGCTTCTCACCATCAAACATAGTCTATTTACATACTTTTGCTGTGGACTTCTGTCTCTTAGACTGTAAACTCAGTGGGTGCAGGGATTTTTCTCCATGTTTCCTGCAATACCTAAGAAAGTATCTGGCCCAGAGGTACTCCATAAACATGTCATGAATGGATGAATGGACTGTGACCCTCAGAGTCCATGCTTCAACTGCACACTTCTCTGGTTTCCTCAGAATGTCACATCTGGATCTTTGGGAACTTCCTTGGTGGTTCGTGGCTAAGAATCTGCCTTCCCATGCAGACAATGCAGGTCGAGGAACTAAGATTCCATATGCCTTGGGCAACTAAGCCCACGCGCCACAACAAAGAACCAAATAAATAAACAAATATTTTTTAAAATCTGGATGCTTGTGTGGGAGGCCCTCCGGTCCATCCCTGGCTGGGTCCATCCATGTATCACTCATTCTTACTTTCTTCCAATGTACACATTCATCTTGGGCATTTTCATAACAGCATCAAGAAAGACTGGATTTTCTGAGCTTCAGCCTCCCTGACTGGGGCCTTCCATCAGAATATAAGTCATAAAACAGGAAATTCACACAGCACTGCTCTGTCACCAAGTGTCTGCTTCTTTTGGTCACTCCCTACATTCTCCGGGAGAAATATCAATAACCTCAGATATGCAGAGGACACCACCCTGATGGCAGAAAGTGAAGAGGAGCTAAAAAAAAGCCTCTTGATGAAAGTGAAAAAGGAGAGTGAGAAAGTTGGCTTAAAGCTCAACATTCAGAAAACGAAGATCATGGCATCTGGTCCCATCACTTCATGGGAAATAGATGGGGAAACAGTAGAAACAGTGTCAGACTTTATTTTGGGGGGCTCCAAAATCACTGCAGATGGTGACTGCAGCCATGAAATTAAAAGGCGCTTACTCCTTGGAAGAAAAGTTATGACCAACCTAGATAGTATAGATAGTATATTCAAAAGCAGAGACATTACTTTGCCGACTAAGGTCCGTCTAGTCAAGGCTATGGTTTTTCCTGTGGTCATGTATGGATGTGAGAGTTGGACTGTGAAGAAGGCTGAGCGCCGAAGAATTGATGCTTTTGAACTGTGGTGTTGGAGAAGACTCTTGAGAGTCCCTTGGACTGCAAGGAGATCCAACCAGTCCATTCTGAAGGAGATCAACCCTGGGATTTCTTTGGAAGGAATGATGCTAAAACTGAAGCTCCAGTACTTTGGCCACCTCATGCGAAGAGTTGACTCATTGGAAAAGACCCTGATGCTGGGAGGGATTGGGGGCAGGAGGAGAAGGGGACGACCGAGGATGAGATGGCTGGATGGCATCATGATACCAACTCCTCAGCCATGGCTGGACATGGAATCACCAGTGTTACTTTTTTTTCATTGTGGTAAGAACATTTAACCTGAATCTACCTTCATCACAAATTTTATCTGTACAACACAGTATTGTTAACTATGGGTGATGCTGTATAGCAGAACTCTAGAACTTACTCACCTTGCATCCGATGCGAATGTTTTGAAGGCAGGTACTGTTACAATGGACTTAATAATATGTAAGGATCATAAGGACCACGTTTCCAAGGAGCATCACAAATAATACTGATTACCAGTTTCATCTAAGAAGGTAAAATATCTACCTTTGGTTCTAGCATTCTCAAAGCAAATGGCAGCTCCAAATCACCTGAAATTATTTCAAAATCACAAAAGCAAACCAAAAAATTAAAGACAGGGACTTCCCTGGTGGTCCAATGGTTAAGACACTGAACTCCCAATGCAGGGGGTCTGGAATCAATCTCTGGTCAGGAAACTATATCCCACGTGCTATAATTAAGAGCCTGCATCCCATAACAAGACCAAAAGCAGCCAAATTAAATAAAAAAAGACAAGCCAGCCAGAAAGACAAACAGACACTCTGGGGTGTTCAAAAACAAACCCAAACAGAATTTCTACCCTCATTAACCTTGAAACTGAGTAGAGTTAAGAGAATTCTACAAATAGATTGACATTCTGAATGCCATTTGGGTCAAAAATCAGATTAGAATCCTGTAACCTTCAATTTACCTGGCAGCTTTTCAATAAATGTCAGCTGGGCAGAAATCCAATGGAAGTGATCTGCAGGCCCCTGTAATTCCCACGGTGTGTAAATCTCCGTAAGTGAGGAGCTCTCCTTCAGGAAACAAGAATTCTCCTGTCGCCGATTAATTAAAACCCAATGATCCCATCACATCTCCTACTTGGCCCATTGTATTAATTACAACAGCCTCAAAAATCTTTCTTATGGGCCAATTACTCTATAGTAATTAGCTCTTAAGTCAACCACAATTAGAAAGGATTATGTGCATGTAATTTCTTCCACTTCTCCTTTAATGAATATATGTATTCAAGCACTCCTGAAACTCTTTACATAGAATTGATCCTATCCTGTTGTATTTTAAGAAGGACTAATTTGGTCCGGAAGAGCCAGTATGAACCAGAATCCTGCATGAAGTAAAAGAAAAAAATGGTTACAAGTTGAATTTTTTTATTTTTTGGTCTCCCAAGGATGCTTGTATAACCTGTTATGCATGCATGCTCACTCGTGTCAGACTCTTTGTGACCCCATGGAATGTAGCCCTCCAGGCTCCTCTGTCCATGGGATTTTCCAGGCAAGAATACTGGAGTGGGTTGCCATTTCCTCCTCCAGGGGATCTTCCTGACCCAGGGATGGAACCCAAGTCTCTGTGTCTCCTGCATTGGCAGGCAGATTCTTTACCACTGCACCACCTGGGAAGCCTCATAACCCATTACAGAATACAAAAATAAGACAGTCTGGGACAAGGAAAGACCTCCAGGTAGGGGCTCCAGGGATGAGGACTTTGAGTTCATATGGATTCACGCACCAGCACCTTGATCTTGCCCAGTGCTCACAATACATCAATCTCATATCCCACCTCTGCATGTTCTCAAGGATTGAAAACTACTCCAGATAATGATGAGATCCGATGAGGGTCAGCACAGGTCAGACCCTCAGAGGAAGACAACCACTAATTGGCCTGAGACCGTGGATGAAAGGTGACATCTGTTCTGGTGGATGAGCCAGGCTGCACTAATGAGCTGCTCTGCGGCCGCGCGATGGCCATTCGGCCAGCTGACCTCTGGCATCTGTGTATGTCCCTGTGAGCCGTCCACCACTGGAGGAGGGCACATCCGTGCTGGGAGGCAGAGCACCACTGGGTGAAAGGGTAGCTTTGGGAATCAGGCCCAACAACCAAGCAAAGAGAAACTCCTTTTACTTTGCTTCGGAAGCTTCAAGGTCTGTCAGTTTCTTTGAAAACTCCATGCAGTCCTAAAGCCATGGTTTGCTCTCTCTGGTGTACACTGACTGATTTTACTCTCCTGAGAAATGCTAGGATTCTAGGGACCATGCTTTCTGAACACAGAATGAGAGCATGTTATTGGAGGTTTGTGAGTCTCTAATGGGAAGCAAACATCTGAAGTTAGGACTGTCCCAGAATATCAAGATCAATGTGCCTAGGAAGAAATAAAAAGAGGTCTGTCTCAGTTTCTAATTCCACAAGAGTTCTGCAAACTTACGCTTTTTGGCTGCATCTCAACTTCTGGACTGTAACTCATTCATTCAAGCATTTGATAAAATGTGTTTGAGCATCTCCTGGGAGCCAAGCTCTATTCCCAGCACTGGGATCAATGGGAGGAAAACAGCTGAGGCTCCTGCTCTCCTGGAGTTTCTATTCTGGTAGAAGGAACTAATTACAAAGCAAATATGAAATTAAATAACACTAGTATTAAATAGTGAATTTGACAGTCATTAGTGAGATGCTCTAAACACTTTTGGGGTTCCTCACTTTCTGGACACAGGAGAGAGGATTATACTTCTGGCCCACTTGAGGTTGGATGGAGCCTGTGTGTCTCCCTTCTGGGCAAGTATTTAATCAACAGTACAAGCTTCTATTTCAAGATGAGGTGCTATTTTGGCTGCCTTTGAGGTTATGATGGTCAGAGTCCCCAGAGCTCATAGCATGAGTGAGAAATAAATCTTTGTTAGTTTTTACATATAACTTTCTTTTATTTTTTAGCCATGCTGTGTGGCATGTGGGTTCTTAGTTCCCTGACCAAGGAGGGAACCTGTGCCCCCTGAAGTGGAAGAACAGAGTCTTACCCATTGGACCACCAGGGAAGCCCCAAACCTTTATTGTTTTAAAGCACTGAGATTTGGGGGTGACTTGTATCACGGCATCATCCAGCCCATCCTGGCTGATGCAGAGATGAAAACAGCATGCAATCAAGTGAGGAGGGGGATCATTTGGATAGAGTCATGAGATATTTGAGACTTTGGTGATGGAGGACATAGATCAGTGCTGCAGGCAAGAGGGACACAGGGGCAAAGGCTCTGAGTTGTTAATAAGTTTCTGCTCTAAACACTTTTGGGGTTCCTCATTTTCTGGACACAGGAGAGAGGATTATACTTCTGGCCCACTTGAGGTTGGATGGAGCCTGTGTGTCTCCCTTTTGGGCAAGTATTTAATCAACAGTACAAGCTTCTATTTCAAGATGAGGTGCTATTTTGGCTGCCTTTGAGATTATGATGGTCAGAGTCCCCAGAGCTCATAGCATGAGTGAGAAATAAATCTTTGTTAGTTTTTACATATAACTTTCTTTTATTTTTTAGCCATGCTGTGTGGCATGTGGGTTCTTAGTTCCCTGACCAAGGAGGGAACCTGTGCCCCCTGAAGTGGAAGAACAGAGTCTTACCCACTGGACCACCAGGGAAGCCCCAAACCTTTATTGTTTTAAAGCACTGAGATTTGGGGGTGACTTGTATCATGGCATCATCCAGCCCATCCTGGCTGATGCAGAGATGAAAACAGCATGAAATCAAGTGAGGAGGGGGATCATTTGGATAGAGTCATGAGATATTTGAGACTTTGGTGATGGAGGACATAGATCAGTGCTGCAGGCAAGAGGGACACAGGGGCAAAGGCTCTGAGTTGTTAATAAGTTTGCCTTGTACAAGCACACATGTCCTACACACACACAGGTACTCAGCTGCACACATGCATAAACACCAACGCAAACTCACAGAGGGAGTGATGAGCAGGAAGCAGAGGGTAAGCAGGCAGGCTTCCCAGTGATAAAGAATCTGCCTGCCAGTGCCGTTTCAGTCCCTGGGTGGGGAAGATCTTCTAGAGTAGGGAATGGCCCCCCATTCCAGTATTCTTGCCTGGAAAACCCCATGGACAGAGGAACTCGACGGGCTACAGTCCATGGGGTCACAAAGAGTCAGTGCCAGTGCCGTTTCAGTCCCTGGGTGGGGAAGATCCTCTGGAGTAGGAAATGGCCCCCCATTCCAGTATTCTTGCCTGGAAAACCCCATGGACAGAGGAACTCGACGGGCTACCGTCCATGGGGTCACAAAGAGTCAGATACAGTTGAGGATGCACCCCACCACTGCCCTGTGGTCCATCTGCAGACACTGTCTTGGACCAGCCTTCAGCCCTGAGAGCGAGTCAGCAGTGATACAGGCCCTTTTCATAAAACCTCACACATCCCATCAAGGGATCGGTCTTTTCAGAAACCACTTGCAAATGTGGACCCCACCCCTGGCTACAGAGACCTAACCCCATCCAGTTCTCTATCAGCACAAAGTAAAAGAAAAAATTCTGACCACCGAGACAACCAGAGAAGTAAGGGATGCTCCGGTTACATAGCGGGGTTAATTTTCTCTCTGAGTCAAAGTCCTGAGCCTGGGTGCTTCACGGCAGTGCCCTGCTGGGTACCTGGTACATGCCTAGCACTGTGCCAGGACCTTAATCATGTAAGTCTCTCCTCACACATCCCATCAAGGGATGGGTCTTTCCAGAAACCACTTGCAAATGTGGACCCCACCCCTGGCTACAGAGACACAACCCCATCCAGTTCTCTATCAGCACAAAGTAAAAGAAAAAATTCTGACCATCGAGACAACCAGAGAAGTAAGGGATGCTCCGGTTATATAGCGAGGTTAATTTTCTCTCTGAGTCAAAGTCCTGAGCCTGGGTGCTTCACGGCAGTGCCCTGCTGGGTACCTGGTACATGCCTAGCACTGTGCCAGGACCTTAATCATGTAAGTCTCACAATATGGACTTCCCTCGTGACTCAGTGGTTCGTCTTCAATTCACCTTCAATGCAGGGGACCCAGGTTCAACTCCTCGTCCAGGAAGATCCCACATGCTGCACGGTAACTAAGCCTGTGCACCTCAAGTCCTGAGCCTGTGCTCTACCGCCTGAGAGCCACAACTGCTGAGCACATGTGCCCTAGAGCCTGTGCTCCGCAACAAGAGAAGCCACCACAATGAGAACCCATACACCACAATTAGAGAGTAGCCCCCACTCTCCGAAACTAGAGAAAGCCCGTGTGCAGCAGTGAAGACCCAGCACAGCCAAAAGTAAATGATAAATAAATAAATAATTTTTAGGAAGTCTCACCGTGGCCCTCTGAGAGAGGCTCTATTGTTGCCAAGTCACATGTGATGGGACAGTTTCAGACAAGTGAGTGACTTTCCCACAGTGTCACAGTTAGGAAGTCCCGGGACCCAAACCAATACCTCACTCCAATGTCATGACTAGAATATGCTTGTAAGGAAAAGAGCTGAGGCCTGATCCATGATATGGTCCACAACCTAAAGAAAGTCTGCACTCACAAACAGAGGGTGGTCTTTGTAAAGCACAGAAAGAAATGGGGCAGAGGAAATTGGAAACTTGATCTCTGTAGAGAAGAGATTCTAAGCCCCAAGAATTAAGCTCTCAGCCTCTAAGAGCTCTTGCCTGAGAATGGAGGTAAAAGAGGAAGCAGAAGAGGTGATGGAGGCAGGGAGCAGGGGAGAGGATAACATTTTAGGGGGTCCTAGAGCCAGCCAAGGAGCCATACTCCTGCCCTGGACAACCCAAGGACTAGAACCAAAGCATTTGGCTCTTTGATATTTGATTAGGCTAATTTAAGCCCCTTCTGTTTGCAACTAAAAAAGTTGATATGCATCTGACAGCATTCAAGTCTATCATGAGAAGGAGACGCAGTATTTCATGATACACAAGTGGCATTATTCTACTTGCCTCATAATTTCAACTGTGGTGACTTTCCACTGGCATTCAGCCATGTTTCATCTGATATGTGGGGAGAGCCAAAGACAGCAATAAATCAGTATCAAGTGTAGCAAACCTCCTTTCTTAAAGTCTAATACTGCCTTCCATGGGCAGCTTCATATTTTCAGAAAAGGGACCTGAATGCAGGTAGAAAAACCTCCTTGCATGTGTGCATGCTAAGCGGCTTCAGACGTGTCCGATTCTTTGTGACCCTATAGACTGTAGGCTGCCAGGCTCCTCTGTCCAAGTGGTTCTCCAGGCAAGAATACTGGAGTGGGTTGCCATGCCCTCCTCATGAAACCTCCTTAAAATGCCTAAATTACTAACACAATGATGCATCTCCCAGCCCCATTGTATAAGCTCATCTTGAAATCCAGGGAGACCATTTTCCAGTTCTTTTTCTCTGTTTCAAAATCTAGAGCAAGTGGCTAGCATCCCATCACAGTTCAACAAGTGAAGAACCCATAGAGTTGAAGGTAAGGCAATTTCAGGAGGCCAGGGACAGCTCCAACTCAAATGGCTCAAAATAAATTCAACATCTCTCACAGCCTCTCAACCACCTTGTACTTCAAAGGCTCAGGCACGTCTCTCAAGCAACCACAGCCAAGTATTAAGTTTTTTTAAAAAAGGACTTCATATTAAAAGTGAAGACATATTCAAGAACCCTACATGAAAGGAAAGTCCAACATCCTTCCAGCCCCGATATTATTCAAAACGCAGGCACCTCAGGTCCAATCCGTCCAGTGTCTTCAGCAAGACATCAGCAAGCCCAGGCACTCTGCCCACTGTCCACACAATGATGTCTCAGGCTGTCGCCTGGTGCACCTGGAGTGGTCCCAGCAGGAAGCAGGGTTCTACACATCCTGGTTTAATGGAATAGTATAGGATGAAGGGATTATTTGCAGAGGAACAAGCAAGGACATGAGCAATAACAAGGGAGGCTGAAAAAGACAGAGGTGAGCAAGAGCAAAAAGTTGCCATCTCCTGAGTTTGAAGGGATATGGGGGAGGGAAGAGAGTAGTGTTACTGGAGCCCCATGAGAGCTGGAGTCATGGATGGAGTAGCCTTGGGAATGGAGGGGACCATGCAAGAAGGACTTTTTCTTCCTGCCCTCTGGTCTCCCACTAATGCCTCCCACTGGCTGAGTCTGGCCAGGAGCCAGCAGCAAGGGAGCCCAGGTGACACGATCTGTTGGCATGAACTCCCAAATCACACAGCAGAGAGAGTGGAAGATGGACTGCTTGAGGGCCAAGAGACAGTAAGTGGAGAGCTTGTCATTCGAGGTTCTGTCTGGTAGCACCCCACGATCCTCCAGATGTGTCCCCCTCCAGATGCCTCTTATGGTGCCAGCTCTGCAGAGGCTGAATTCATCTCCAGCACTCCCATTCCTGTCTCCAGTGATGCCGGACCACGAGAGAGATTCCAGGGGATGCTGGAGGGCAGTAGGGAGGCATATAGAACTATTGATCCACTGCGAGTTTTACACATTCCAAACGTCTTCCCAGATGTCTTTCATAACTTAGTTTGAGCCAATGGACCTAAGACAAAATGCCTTATTTTAGAATGCTTCGAGCAGTCTGGTCAAGGTCCTCGCAAAGGAGTAAACTGCTCTGCATGTAATTATTGTCATGATCGCAGACTTCCATCTGCAGAGACGGGACTTCTCTGTCCCTGACACAGGTCTCCTCCCCTTTACTGTCTCTCAGAGCTCACTGTACTCTCATTCACAGAGCCTCCTGCCATCTGAAATCAGGTTTTTATGTAATGTCACAGGTTTATGCTTGTCTCCCTCACTTGAACGTAATCTGCAGAAGGGGGGAACTGTGTTCTTTTTATTCACATCATGTCTCCAAGGTACACGGTGTCAGCACCTCTCAGGAGCTAAGTGAAACCTCTGCACGACTGAGTGAAGGACAAATGGGGACCAGAGAAACCTGTGCCCCCTAATTTTCTCCAACTGCTGCCCCATCCATCAAGGCCAACTAAGCAAGGGAAGCAGGGATGCTGACAGCAGGATCATGTGAGCCCTTCTGTCCCTCTAGGAGAGTTCCCACTGCCTCCAGGATCCCGAGGACCCCAACACCTGCCCAGAGCATCACTTGCAATCCATAACGTTCTGGCTGCAGGTCCTCTCAAGGTCAAGAAACTGCAAGGGATGACGGGAGATGGATTTGGAAAGGCCATGAGGGATGTGAGGACACATGATACCCAGTAACAGCAAGTAGGCAAAACAGAGCCCACATTCACAGTGGTGCTGCCAGAGCCTCAGATTTGGACTGAACACAGAACAGTTTTCACAGATGACCATTTGCTCCTCAGTAATGTGAGGTGAGGAGGGAGAGGGAGCAGGTGCTCTCATAAACCCTCGGAAACTCAGGTCCTCATCATCACAAACCACTTCCACTCGAAAGAGTTATTTGGCCTCCTTGATGAAATGTTCCCCTTTCCAGGAATCTCCCTGAAAATCCAATCTATTGACTTGGTTTAACTGTCAATCTGATACCCAGCTTTGCAGACTCCTTTTGACCCCAACTCTGTTTCCCAGAGAAAGAGATTGACTTTTCCATTCCTGCTCATTAAAAGTGATCTGTTTTAGACTCACAGACCTAGAGAATGAACTTATGGTTACCAGTGGGGAAGAGCAGGGGGTCAGGATAGTTAGGGAGTTTGGGATCGACATGTGCATACTGCTATATTTAAAATAGATAATCAACAGGGACCTACTTTAGAGCACAGGGATCTCTGCTTGATGCTCTGTAACAATCTAAATGAGAAAAGAATTTGAAAAAGATACATGTATATTTTAAAAAGTGATCTGTTTTAAATATTGTGCTATATCCTCCAAGGAGGCCTCAGATAGAAACAGAAAAGAAATTTCTCAGTCTTTGAGGCACTGGGAAAACAGGTTTCATTTTCTGCCCATGTCAGGCCCTGCAGTTGAGTCAAACAAGCAAAGGTCTCTTGATCCATTGAGTCGGTTGGTCACACGGCACCTGGACAATGGGTAAGTTTAGTGGAGTCCACGTGGGTTGTGGCCACTCACAACAGAATATCCTGTTTTCCTACGGGTTCACAGGTGTACAGGCAGCCACAATGCAGAAGGTAAAAGGCTAGGTTCACAGCTCACAGTTCTTGAAGAGGTACCATCTGAGACCTGTGTATGAACAGCTCACAGCGAGCATTGCCTAAACGTGCAGAGAATATGAGGACAAAGAGGGAAAACCAAACTACTCTGAGTAAGTCAAGGACTTGAGGAAACTTGACCAATGCAGTCCTCACAAGCTCAGGAACTGTGTTCACTCAGACAAGCCTCCTTAGGTCCATGTTTACCTTGGAAGGCCTTGTATTTAGTTATTGCCACATGACAAATTAACCCAAATTTTAGCAGACTAAAACAATAAACACTTATTATTTCACAGTTCCTGTGGGTCAGATATTAGGGAGCAGCTGAGCTGAGTGATTCTTTTTTTAAAAGTGTTTTACTTTTATACTGGAGTATAGCTGATCGCCAGCGTCATGTTAGTTTCAGGTGTATAGCAGAGCGATTCAATTATACACACACATGTATCTATTCTCTTTCAAATCCTTGGCCCATTTAGGCTGTTCCATACTATAGAGCAGAATTTCAGGGCCACTCATGAGGCTGCAGTGAGGATGCATTTCAGTGAGGATGCTGGGCGGGGCCACATCATCTGAAGGCTTGACTGGGGCTGGAGGAGCCACTTCCGAGACGGCACGCTCACACGGCTGTTGCTTCAGTTCATCACCACACAGATCTCTCCAAAGAGCTGCCTGGATGTCTTCGTCACATGGTGACTGGCTTTCCCCAGGATGCAAGATCCAAGAAAGAACAAGGAGGAAGGCCTTCTACCATCTGGTCTCGGAAGTCACACACCATCACTCCCACCATATTGTACTCTTTAGTAGAGAGTCACTAAGCCCTGCCCACACTCAAGGGGAGAGAGATTAAGATCCACCTCTTAAAGGAAGGAATGTCATGAGAATGTGTGTACCAGACTTTCCAGATGGTACAATGGTTAAGAGTCCACCTGCCAATGCAGGGGACATGGGTCTGATCCCTAGTCTGGGAAGATCCCACATACCTGGGAGCAACTAAGTCTGTGCTACAACTGCTAAAGCCCACAAGCCCTGCAGTTTGTACTCCACAACAAGGGAAGCCACCACAGAGAGAAACCCAAGCACTGCAACAAAGACTCAGTGAAGCCAAAAGTAAAATAAATAAATATGTTTTAAAAGAATGTATATGTCTATTTTAAAGCTACCACAAGCCTACTGAGCAAACATCAATAAGAGTTGAACTTGGAACTTAAGCGGCAAGACAGACTCGGGTTTGAATTTTCCTTTCATCATGTGTTAACTTTGGTTTAACTCCATCATACAGCAGGCTCCTCATCTGTAAATGAGGATAATAACACCTGTATTGTCTAGTTATTGTGAGAATTTAACTAGGTGTAAAGTGTTCTTTGGAGGGAATGATGCTAAAGCTGAAACTCCAGTACTTTGGCCACCTCATGCAAAGAGTTGACTCATTGGAAAAGACTCTGGTGCTGGGAGGGATTGGGGGCAGGAAGAGAAGGGGACGGCCAAGGATGAAATGGCTGGATGGCATCACTGACTCGATGGACATGAGTCTGAGTGAACTCCGGGAGTTGGTGATGGACAGGGAGGCCTGGTGTGCCACGATTCATGGGGTCGCAAAGAGTCAGACATGACTGAGCGACTGAACTGAACTGAACTGAAAGTGTTCAAGACTGTGGCTGGCATACAGCAAGAATTCAACTCATTTTATTAATATTTTAACCACTATTAACAGTAAAGAAAAACAGTTTAGCATTTTTTTGCATGTTAATCTCTGGTGCAACACTACCCCATCAGTGTCACTAATATATCATTTTGTTGTTGTTTTTCAGTCCCTAAGTCATGTCTGACTCCTTGCAACCCCATGAACTGCAGCACGTCAGGCTTATCTGTCCATCACAATCTCCCTGAGTTTGCTCAAACTCATGTCTATCGAGTCAGTGATGCCATCCGACCATCTCACCCTCTGTTGCCCCCTTTTCCTCTTGACCTCAGTCTTTCCCAGCCAGTTGGCTCTTTGCATCAGGTGGCCAAAGTACTGGAGCTTCAGCTTCAGCATCAAACCTTCCAGTGCATATTCAGGGTTAATTTCCTTTAGGATTGACTGGTTTGATCTCCTTGAAGTCCAAGAGACTCTCAGGTCTTCTCCAACACCACAGTTCAAAAGCATCAATTCTTTGGCACTCAGCTTTCTTTATGGTCCAACTCTCACATCCATACATGACTACTGGAAAAACCATAGCTTTGACTATACAGACCTTTGTTGGCAAAGTGATGACTCTGCTTTTTAATACACTAAGTTTGTCATAGTTACTCTTCCAAGGAGCAAGTGTCTTTTAATTTCATGGCTACAGTCACTGTCTGCATTGATTTTATCATAGATGGGTTTATATAGCTAAATAATAGATAATTATTTGTTTAAATGTATAACTCCTAAGTTTTCAGCATCCTACAAATAACAACATGATATAAGGTCGCTGATGTCTCCAAGACATTCTGAGTCATATTGTACTAGGACAAAACCAATGTCCAAATTTCTTTTTTTTTTTAATTTATTTTTATTTTTTAGTTTGTTTTGCTATACATTGACATGAATCAGCCACGAGTGTACATGAACTCCCAATCCCGACCCCCACCTCCCCCCTCCCACCCCACACGTTCTCTCTGGATTATCCCCGTGCTTCAGTCCCAAGCGTCCTGGATCCTGCATCAAACCTAGACTGGTGATTTGTTTCACTTATGATATCATACATGTTACATTGCCACTCTGCCAACTCATCCCACCCTCTCCCTCTCCCACAGAGTCCAAAAGGCCATTCTATACATCTGTGTCTCTTTTGCTGTCTTGTGTACAGGTTTATCATTACCATCATTCTAAATTCCATATATATGTGTAAGTATACTGTATTGGTGTTTTTCTTTCTGGCTTACTTCACTCTGTATAATCGGCTCCAGTGTCATCCACCTCATTAGAACTGATTCAAATGTATTCTTTTTAATAGCTGAGTAATACTCCATTGTGTATATGTACCACAGCTTTCTTATCCATTCATCTGCTGATGGCCAATGTCCAAATTTCATGAAGGTTTACAGGTAGAGTCTCCCTTCAAAAGATGCCAGAATCAATTAAAGTTTATACTCTTGTCCTCTTCCATCTAGGACAATTCCTATTGGCTGCCTCTTTTCTTTAAGTGGAAATAAATCAGAAAATCATGACTATGATATAGGAGCATGGGTTGACCCAGCCATCAAGAAGCCAAGTTTCTAATGTGATACTAATGTTTCTACTGGTAGCACATACTTTTGCTCTATGCCAGCTGTGTGACCCCAGGCAAGTCTCTTAACCTCTCTTAGCCTCAATTTTTTAAACCATAAATGAAGGTACTGAACACCTGATTTCTAATATTCTGTCAAGCGCTAACCATCGCCAGCTTCTCTGAATTTGTCTCTGGATGATATCTGAGATTGGATAACAAGGAAGCTTTTGCAGACAAACCCAGAGATAATTAAAGGGATGGTTCCATATGCAAATGATGATTGCAAATGTATTTCTTGAGAAGAAAAAAGTCTCTCAGGACCAACATCTGGCCAAAAAATGCTGATTGGTATACATATGCTTAAATGTGATAACAATTTCTTCAGTGCAGTCTTGTTCTTCATACTAAGATCTACTGAGTGGAGTAGAATACCATCCACAGACAGTGAGAGTGTTGTCCCCTTTCTTCTAATTGCATCAGCTAGATTTCTCTGTGAAATGAAGCATCCCAAACTTAGTGGCTATAACAACGACCAAAGACCCAGCAGCTGGCCACCAGCACAAGAGCGAAGTCCAAAGTCCAGAAAAAGAACTGTCTAGTTGAGCCCGACCAACATTGCAGACACACATAATTACATACTAAGTAAATGGCTGTTATCTTCGATAGTTTCATTTTAGGGCGATCTGTTTTGCAGCAAAAACTGATACATAATCTTTATAATTTGTTTTTCTTCTCCATGTGTTATTTTCTTGGCTAGACACTTAGTACACTGTCAGCCGAGATACTAAGGCACTTCCTCTTCTTTTGTCTGTTGTCCCCTTTCTTCTAATTGCATCAGCTAGATTTCTCTGTGAAATGAAGCATCCCAAACTTAGTGGCTACAACAACGACCAAAGACCCAGCAGCTGGCCACCAGCACAAGAGCGAAGTCCAAAGTCCAGAAAAAGAACTGTCTAGTTGAGCCCGACCAACATTGCAGACACACATAATTACATACTAAGTAAATGGCTGTTATCTTCGATAGTTTCATTTTAGGGCGATCTGTTTTGCAGCAAAAACTGATACATAATCTTTATAATTTGTTTTTCTTCTCCATGTGTTATTTTCTTGGCTAGACACTTAGTACACTGTCAGCCGAGATACTAAGGCACTTCCTCTTCTTTTGTCTTAACTCTGATTTCCTATTAAACATAATGTTTATGGTAGAATTCTGAAAGATACTGTCTATCAAGAAAGTTCCTTTCTATTTCCACTTGGCTAAGAGTTTTTGCATAAATTAAGAGCTAAAATAGACACTGCTCTCATTCTGTAGACACTGAGCAGCAGCCCCTTCCAGACAAATGGAAAACTTCTTCCGGGCAGACCACTTTGGGAACATATTGAACAGCTGATGATGGCAGAGACAAGACTGAGACATGGAAAATGATTAAAGAATAAGACACACAACAGCTACAGTCAAATGATGAATAAGAAAGATATAAGGTCAGGTTCAACAGAAGTTCAGAGAAGAATGAGAGGTTGATGTTCAAAACAAAAGGAAGGAAGGCAGGAGAAAAAAGACAGGAAGAAAGGGATGAAGGAAGGAAGGATGAGAGACAGAGGGAGGGAGAAAGAAAGGAAGGAAGGAAGGCAGAAAACAAGCAATTCCATGAGATGAAGACACATAAGGGTGCAAAATGGCAACATTGAAAAGTGCATCAAGGCAGTACCACACATTAACTTCGCTGGCTTTTCTTCCTGGGCACATAGAAAGGCTACACTTGCCAGCCTCCCTGGAAGCCCTGTCTCTGCCTACTGACCAGTGAAATATGGGGAGAGGTAACATAAGCTACTTCCAAACCTGGCCTTTGAAAACACCCAGTGAGATGTTCCAGGGTTTCCACGGAAACTTCTAAAGATGGCATAGCAACAAGCACAGTTTCCAGATGGCATAGCATAGGAAGAAGCAGTCTCTGACCACTGCTTGGACTTGTATATCGCTACCTGGATGTAGCGCAGAAACTCCATCCAAGCCCTGCTGGACTGTTATGCCACTGAGATACAGGGTTATTCGTTACAGCAGCTAGCATCAATTATCCTAACAAATACCAAAAGCTATGATGATCAGAAGTTCAGAGAAGAATGAGAGGTTGATGTTCAAAACAAAAGGAAGGAAGGCAGGAGAAAAAAGACAGGAAGAAAGGGATGAAGGAAGGAAGGATGAGAGACAGAGGGAGGGAGAAAGAAAGGAAGGAAGGAAGGCAGAAAACAAGCAATTCCATGAGATGAAGACACATAAGGGTGCAAAATGGCAACATTGAAAAGTGCATCAAGGCAGTACCACACATTAACTTCGCTGGCTTTTCTTCCTGGGCACATAGAAAGGCTACACTTGCCAGCCTCCCTGGAAGCCCTGTCTCTGCCTACTGACCAGTGAAATATGGGGAGAGGTAACATAAGCTACTTCCAAACCTGGCCTTTGAAAACACCCAGTGAGATGTTCCAGGGTTTCCACGGAAACTTCTAAAGATGGCATAGCAACAAGCACAGTTTCCAGATGGCATAGCATAGGACAGAAGCAGTCTCTGACCACTGCTTGGACTTGTATATCGCTACCTGGATGTAGCGCAGAAACTCCATCCAAGCCCTGCTGGACTGTTATGCCACTGAGATACAGGGTTATTCGTTACAGCAGCTAGCATCAATTATCCTAACGAATACCAAAAGCTATGATGAGCAGTGTTCAAAGAACCCAATAACTGGAATATTCCACTGAATTCCTTAGAGACTAGCCACTCTGTACTAGACCACTGGCCTGCAATTCTAGCCCTCAGTTTCCGTTTTTAAAGACAGCCTTCGTTTTTGGAGCTGAGGAAGAAAGAATCTTATTGATTTTCCTGTGAGGAAGAGAGTAACTGCTGTAATAAGTTTACTTCCACCAAGGCTGCTGAACAGTGAAGTCATGAAGGATACGCTAAATAGTATTTCAAAAGAAAAGATAGAAAACAGACCGAGGCTCTCTGTTCCCAAGCAGACTGGGGAGTCAGCAGCCCAGGTGATGGATCAGACCTCCTATGTCCACATAATCTCAAGACAACGACAAAAAGACTATACGAAGGAACAGAAAGGCCACTCAGGGATCCACACAGCATTTGGGAAACTTCAGATTATTCAGTTCCCACTCCAGCCCCTTAACTGTTTTTTAACTTAAATTTTATTTTATATTGGAGTAGAGTTGATTTACAATGTTGTGTTAGTTTCAGGTGTACAGCAAAGCAATTCAGTTATATGTATACATATATCCATTCTTTTTCAGATTCTTTCCCCACATAGGTTATTACAAAATATTGAGTAGAGTTCCCTGTGCTATACAGTAGATCTTTGTTGATTATCTATTTTATATATAGTACCATGTATATACATACTACATACTGTCTGGTGGCTCAGACAGTAAAGAATCTGCCTACCAAGCAGGAGACCTGAGTTCCATCCCTGGGTCGGGAAGATCCCCTGGAGAAGGAAATGGCACCCTGCCCCCCCATCCAGTATTCTTGCCTGGAGAATTCCAGGAACAGAGCAGCCTGGCAGGCTATAGTCCATAGGGTCCCAAAGAGTTGACACGACTGAGCTACTAACACTTTCAGTGTGTATACGTTCATCCCCAATTCCCAATTTATCCCTCCCTTCCATCCACATTTCCCCATTGGTAACCATAAGCTTGTTTTTGAAGTCTGTGAGTCTGTTTCTGTTTTGTAAATAGGTTCATTTGCACAGTTTGCTTTAGATTCCACATATAAGTGATTTAGTTTGAGAAAGCAAATTGAAAAATAGTTGAATCAAAGGCAGTACCCTGCTACTATATTTTAAAACAATGCTGATGATCTTTTTTAAGCAAAATTTCTTTCTTCCCGATAAGCTACAATTAAAAAAATGCACTGTATAGTAGAAAGTCTAAGTGGGGTGACATCTGGCATTCTTTATCTTCTGATCCTAGCATTTAAAAAAAATTATTTATTTGGCTGCTCTGGGTCTTAGTTGCAGCACACAGGATCTTCAGTAATGGCATGTGAATTCTTAGTTGTAGCTTGTGGGATCTAGTTGCCCAACCAGTTTAAAGAATAAGATTGAAGGACTTCACTGGTGGTCCAATAGCTAGAACTCCACACTTCTAGTTTCGGGGTTCGGATTCAATCCCTGGTCCGGGAACTAAGATCCCACAAGCCATGAGGTGAAGCCTAAATTAATTAATTAAAGAATAAGGTTGAGAGATGAGACAATATTGAGAACAGAACCTTAAAGTGAATTTCTTGGAATGCCCTCTTCTGAGGTCTTTAGAAATACCTTTGTCTCTGACCTTCCTGGGGCTTCCCTGGTGGCTCAGATGGTAAAGCATCTGCCTGCAATGCAGAAGGCTCAAGTCCAATCCCTGGGTCGGGAAGATCCCCTGGAGAAGGGAATGGCAACCCACTCCAGTATTCTCGCCTGGAGAATCCCATGGACAGAGGAGCCTGGCGGGCTACATATGGGATCACAGAGAGTCGGACACGACTGAGCAACTAAACACTGGCCTTCCTGAAGCTCAGTCCTTTGGTGGATCTCTGAATTTCATGCACTAACCTAGTATCTTCCCAATAAATTATAATTTTTTTTTACTTATGCCTGGTTTTCTATTCTTCCCAAAAGAATGACTCCTGTCTAGTCCAAAGTAAAAATTTTCACCCAGACCTCAGCTAACAAAAAGACAGATACCAAAGTTCCTGATGTTTCTCTTGGCCAAAAAATAAATAAATAAATAAAAACCCAACAACCAATTAACAGAACAAAACTGCTTTCATCTGTGCTTTAAAAGGAAGCAAGTTAAAAATCTAAAATATCCAGAAGAAACGTTTAATCTTTACCCCCTCAGAACCTCAATAATCGGTCAATATTAACTAAAGTCAGAACAATAGAAGAGTCTCAATACCAAAAATACACAAATTTTGTCTGAATTGGAAGAGAAAAAAGTTAGGTTCTTGGGGGGAAAAATAAAAGGACTTTCTTAAGAGAAAAAACCAGGTGAAAGCTTGCCCAGTCATGTCCGACCCTTTGTGATCCCTTGGGCTGTAGCCCACCAGACTCTTCTGTCCGTGGGATTTTCCAGGCAAGAATACTGGAGTGGGTTGCTATTTCCTTCTCCAAGGGACCTTCCTGACCCAGAGATCTAACACATATCTCCTGTGTTTCCTGAATTGCAGAAGGATTCTTTACTGCTTGAACCATTAGGGAAGCCCATAGGTGAAGGAAAAGTTAATTAACTTAGCTTAAAGCGCTTCAGAATTCGTCCCCATAAGGAAGGGAGTGGATTGAGCACAAGAGAGAAAATTTGTACCATAAATCAAGCATTACTTGGCTATCCGTGTGGCTCAGTTTTCTCCAGATAAATTTTTAAAATTTCAATAAGATCAGTTTTGAGTTTGAATCTTTTCATAATCCATTCGTTTGCCTTTACATGAAAGTGAAATGTACTGTTCTTTAAAAAGGATATATATGTGTGTGTGTGTGTATACACACACTCAGGTTTGATTCAAAACGCAGTGAGAAGTAAAGTGTGCAGTCGATGAAGACACAAATTATCATTTGCGTGGAGCTGATGAGAGCCCAGTTCTAACAGAGCTGGTCTTAAATCAGGATTGCAGTAATGCTGTTCTGCACCTGATTACAAGTATCCAGGCATATTTTGCTGAAGTATACTCAGCACTCCATATATAATAGGTTGTCATCCAATAACAACAACAGATTTGGCTAGAGAGGAAGATTCTGCTTTATGATATTTTTTGCAAATCATTGCTCACCCTTTGAGCCTCAACAATGCAAATGAGCCTCAGACTCTGTTCCAATCTCCCATGGAGTTGCATGTCTGTAGAAAGACCTGCTCTACTGTCCCAGCTGGTATTCAAGCCCAAGAATTAGGTAGATATTAATATCATGATTATTATGGGGCTTTCCTGGTGGCTCAGACAGTAAAGAATCTGCCTGTGATGTAGAAGACCCAGGTTCAATTCCTGGGTCAGGAAGATCCCCTGGAGGAGGAAATGGCTACCCACTCCAGTATTCTTGCCTGGAGAAGCCCATGAACAGAGGAGCCAGGTGGGCTCTAGTCCACGTGTCACAAAGAATTGGACATGACTAAGCGACTAACAGTACTACTGCAATCATTTTCAAAAGGCCATCCTGGAAACAGGCTGGCATTTTCTCAAAGAATTAAACATACACATTGTTGTATAGCAGAAACCAACACAACATTATAAAGCAATTATCCTCCAACTAAAAATTAAAAAAAAAATTTTTTTATGTTAAACATAGAATTACCATATGAATTAGCAACTCTTCTCCTAAGTATATATACCACCCTCTGAAAAAGAAAGCAGGGACTCAAGAAAATACTAGCACACAGATGTGTGTGTGTGTGTGTGTGTGTGTGTGGACACACGGTGTGGCATGTGGGATCTGAGTTCCCTGACCAGGGATCGAAGCCACTCTCCTATAGTGGCAGTGTGGAGCCTTTGCCACGAGACTGCCAGGGAAGTCCCACACACAGATGTTTACAGCCCTATTCCCAAGAGTCATGAGGCAGAGACAGCCTCAAAGTCCACTGCCTAGATGAACAAACTGTGGGGTATCCACTCAACAGACTACTATTCAGCCATAAAGAGAATGAAATCCTCATCCATGCGACCCTGTGAATGAATCTCAAAAACACTGGGAAGTGAAAGAAGCCATACACAAAGGTCACACATTTATATGAAACATCCAGAAAAGGCAAACCCATAGAGATGGAAAACACCTCAGTGATTCCCAAGGGCACGGGTGGAACATTGGGAAGCAACTGCTTAAGATGTTTCATAACTAAATAGAGAAGCTGGTGACACAATCTTGCAATGTGCCAAATGCCACTGAGTTGTTCACTTTATTTGTATTTATTTTATTTATGTGCTGCACTGGGTCTTCGTTGCAGCATGCAGGCTTTCTCCAGTTGCAGAGAATGGGGCTACTCTCCAGTTGCAGTGCACAGCTTCTCATTGCCATGGGTTCTCTTGCTGCCAAGCCCAGGCTCTAGGGTGTGTGGGCTTCAGAAGTTGTGGCATGTGGGCTTAGCTGCCCTGCGGCCTGTGGAATCTTCCCCAAAGAGGGATTGAACTGGTTTCCCCTGTGTTGCAAGGTGGATTCTTCACCACCAGAATACCAGGGAAGCTGTTCACTGTGAAATGGCTAACTTTATGTTATGTGAATTTCATAACATAAGGAAATGAAAGATAATAACAATTTACCAAAAAAGTCAGTCTTCTCCATTTTAAAAATATATAGGCTCATACTATCAAACTTGTCTTCCTTAAACACTTTTTGACCTCTCCCTACTCCCCAGACATTAACTCAAACACATTGTGTTTTAATTACAAGGCACAAAAGTATGTGACAAGGCTACATATCTAATTAATGTCAACATAAAAACCAGAGATAAATTCCACAGTCACTTTTATACTCAGGATTGGTAATAGCAATCTTTACACAACAGAAAAGCTTAATTGATGTTTCAAATGCTTCCTTAATGTTCCAGAAAGAGGAAACGTGACCAAGTACGTCTCACCATCACAAAGAAAGGTATAAGGAGAATTCATTTATTTCCTCTGCCTCGCCTCTTAGACCTGCAGCTATTTTTAAAATTAATTTATTTTAATGAGAAGATAATTACAATATTGTGGTGGTTTTTGCTGTACATCGACATGAATCAGCCACAGGTGCACTTCTGTCCCCCATCCTGAACCCCCCTCCCACCACCCTCCCCACCGCATCCCTCTAGGTTGTCCCAGAGGACCCACTTCGAGTGCCCTGCTTCATGCATCGAACTTGCACTGGTTATCTATTTTACATATGGTAATATACATGTTTCAATGCTATTCTTTGAAATCATCCTACCCTCACCTTCTCCCACAGAGTCCAAAAGGCTGTTCTTTACATCTGTCTCATTTGCTGCCTTGCAAATAGGATCATCATTGCTGTCTTTCTAAATTCCATATATATGCGTTAATATACTATATTGGTCTTTCTCTTTCTGACTTACTTCACTCTGTATAATAGGCTCCAGTTTCATCCACCTCATTAGAACTGAGTCAAATGCATTCTTTCTTATGCATTTGGACTGATATTCCATTGTGCATATATATCACAATTTCCTATCCATTCATCTGCCAATGGACATTGCTTCCATGTCCTAGCTATTGCAAACAGTGCTAGTTCTACACCTATTTTAAGGGAATATGCATCTTGATACATTTTGGTATATAAAATAATAATATCATAATAATGATGGTGGTAAAAAAAAGCCAGTCATACCACCCTAAATGATAACTTCCAGTGATGAATTGCTTGCCAGATAGCCCCATATGTACTTCTTTTTTTTTTTTTTTTCAAAATTTCCTTCCAAACTTTTTTTCAAACTGTCATCCAGATGAGGTGGCATCTATCTGTCACACACCAGTGCTTCTTAAGGACCCACTTCTCCCTTGCTCTGTCCACATTGGTTCAGGTGGATCTGATTCCACCCCTTGCTCCATCCAGATGTGGCCAGTCAGAACCAATCCAGTCATACCACCCTAAATGATAACTTCCAGTGATGAATTGCTTGCCAGATAGCCCCATATGTACTTCATTTTTTTTTTTCAAAATTTCCTTCCAAACTTTTTTTCAAACTGTCATCCAGATGAGGTGACATCTATCTGTCACACACCAGTGCTTCTTAAGGACCCACTTCTCCCTTGCTCTGTCCACATTGGTTCAGGTGGGTCTGATTCCACCCCTTGCTCCATCCAGATGTGGCCAGTCAGAACCAACTTCTAGGACTTGACTTGGAGTTGTGAGAACAAACATCTTTCCCAGGGAAGTTGTCTGAGGCCAGGAAGTAAGCCCAGAACTGATGGATGCCCTCTACCATACACAGAGGAAAGCCCACCTCAGGGTAGCACCATCTCAGGATCCACAGCATCCAGAAGCTGGCAAAGATTGTGTCCTGATGGCTATCTGAAATCTCTACACAGCTGTTCTGAGTGATTTCCTCATGGCTATAATCACATCAAGAAATCAAAATTGGAGTAGAATATTTGGAACACATTTTCTCTCCTATTTAATAGCCTGTTTGAGTGTTTGTGGTGAGGGGATAGATACAAGGGAGGTGGGAAAAGAGTTGCCCTTTTTGTGATTGTCACTATGTGTTTAGTGTTTAAATGGGAGTTTTCTGATATTTGCCTTGAATGTTCACTGGGTCTGATGGTTGATGTCTTTTCACAGAAACTAGAAGAGAATTCATTTTGAAATTCAAACTAGCTTTACTTAGTCAAGGAGAGCACAGAGTGAAGAAACCACTCAGGTTATCCAGGCTCCAAATCACTGTTGTCTCCATTTTTACATGTTTTTGGCATTTACCAGATAATGGATGTGATCATTTACGAAACTTTCTCTATCTGTAGAACAGCAATAAAACTAATGTCTCCTTCATAAAAATTAAATGACAGACTCTTTAAGAACACATTTTGTAAATAGGAACAGGCTATGCAATGAAAATAAATTCGAGTTCCAAAGCCTAAAAATGGCCTCTATACATTAGATATGAGTTTTTCAATAAAGGGCAAACGTGGGTCTGCAAAAAGGAGACGTGATAGCAATGAAGTATATCCTTATGCATTCATTAATTCATTCAGTATGTCAAGGGAATGAGTAAAAAGGATGGATTCAATTGGATTGGGGAGTGAGCTAAGATTTGAAGAATAAATAACTGTTAACATCTGGCCCCATCACTTTACAGGAAATAGATGGGGAAACAGTGGAAACAGTCAGACTTTGTTTTCTGGGGCTCCAAAATCACTGCAGATGGTGATTGCAGCCATGAAATTAAAAGACACTTACTCCTTGGAAGGAAAGTTATAACCAACCTAGATAGCATATTCAAAAGCAGAGATATTACTTTGCCAACAAAAGTCTGTCTAGTCAAGGCGACGGTTGTTCCAGTGGTCATGTATGGCTGTGAGAGTTGGACTGTGAAGAAAGTTGAGCACCAAATAATTGATGCTTTTGAACTGTGGTGTTGGAGAAGACTCTTGAGAGTCCTGTGGACTGCAAGGAGATCCAACCAGTCCATCCTAAAGATCAGTCCTGGGTGTTCATTAGAAGGACTGATGCTGAAGCTGAAACTCCAATACTTTGGCCACCTCATGTGAAAAACTGACTCATTGGAAAAGACCCTGATGCTGGGAGGATTGGGGGCAGGAGAAGAAGGGGGCGACAGAGGATGAGATGGCTGGATGGCATCATCGACTTGATGGACATGAGTTTGAGTGAACTCCGGGAGTTGGTGATGGACAGGGAGGCCTGGAGTGCTGTGATTCATGGGGTAGCAAAGAGTCAGACATGACTGAGTGACTGAACTGAACTGAACTGAACACTCAAGAAATAGAGAAAAGCAGGTGAGAATATTCTGAGCCTCATTAGAGCTTGGTGTGTATTTAATGGACTCTAAGCAGCCGTGACTTCCTGTATATGCCTGTTTCTCCAATCTTGGGTAAGCAGTCTGAACTGTGTCCCCTCTCCCTTCCAGATTCAAGAAGAGTTCCTGATTCTTCAGTCTATTCCACCTTGTACTTGTCAGAATGGAGTGGAAGCTTTTAAGCTCCTCAAAATAAGGAAAATTCCTTACTTTTCCATTTCTTCTCATTCTTCATCCCAAATAATTTCCACCAACAATATCCACTTTGGTTTGTACAGCCACACTACTCCTCACCTTATGCTTCTCTCTTAGATCCCAGAGTTCCAACCATTCTGATTTCCTTAATGATGCAGAAACAGTTCAGAAGAACTGCTAACCAATCCAAGCCTCTCTTCAGTTCATGGATTCATCCTCTACTAGCACAGAGGTGTTTTCTGTTTGTTTTTAAGATTCTTTCTAGAGTGCTTTATGAGATGATTAAAATTTCAGCCTCGCTTTTGTAACCTACCTTTTGTTGGAAGTGAAATAAAATAGTCTGTCCATAGTCCAGAGACTTGACAGTCATGTGACATGCCAAAAGCAGAGCTAGAAACTCACTAGTTCAGATCCAGGCTTAAGTTCACTTTGAAATGGGTTGCTTCTGGGGACTTCTATGGTGTGGAGGAAAAGGGGGAATCAAGCATGAGGTTAGTTAACTCTCCACTGGTCCAAGAAACCCAAAACCTTTGACACTGCTAGGTGTGAGAGGAGTGGGAAGCCTGAGATTACCAGAGAGAATGAGCACCTTGTTATAAAGTAACTTCCTGAGCAGTGATCATAAACATATTTGGGATAAGCATGTTTCCTCTACAGAGGTGGTAGGTCACCTATAAAGGTGACCAATACAACTGCTGTGCCTACTGGTTGGTTAACAATAAATCAAAAGAAAGATATTACTGTAATTTTTACCAAGCCATGAACTCCTTCAAGGAAAGAGGGTGAGTCTTACTCATTACACTATTTTTTGCACCCAACATAGGGCAGTGCAAGGCAGGACATCTAGATAACTCTTAAATAAGTGTTTGTGGAATTAAGGAAACTTTCTTATTCTCAACAGTTAACAGTCAGGAATGTTAAAAGTCAGGAGAACCTTGACTTTGCTGCTTTTTTATGTTAAATTGGATTTGATTGTGTTGTTTTGAGTTGTAGTGTGGTGTAGTGTGATTTCCTTTTTTTCATAGCCTCATGGCTTTTGTTTTCTTTTTAGGTCTTTATTGAATTTGTTACAATATTTCTTCCATTTTATGTTTTGCTTTTTTTGATAGTGAGACATATGTGATCTTCGCTCCCCAACCAGGGATCAAGGCCTCACCATCTATGCTGAAAGGAGACGTCTTAGCCACTGGGCTACCAAGGGAAGTCCCACCTGAAAGCTTTTGAATAGCCACTGTAATGTAGAAATCACAGAAGATAATTTGTATGTGCGTGCGCATGCACGTGCTTAAGTTTAATCTACAGAGCTGGAGAGCATGAGAGAGAGAGTTTACTTCAAACGAATACTAAGCAACATTTTTCTGTAAATAAAAGTGAGAATCAGGGCTAAGAAGGACTATAACAAGGGCTGATCACGGGGTTTGCACAAAAGGAAGATACTTTTCATCAGAATTCTAGGGCAGGTGGGTTAGTGAGTGAATGAGGGGGTGATTGCTGGGTAAGAAAGATATTAAAGCTTTAATAAGGAAGGCTCCATGAAAATAGCCTCTGGAGCTGCTTCTGGTCCTTTTCCAGGTGGTTTTATGCTGCAGGTGGGATTTATATTGTCTCCAAAAAGTGGAAAAGAGATGAAGTCAAATAGGAAAGTAGCAGCTCCCGTTTCATTTGTACTTTCTGCACATAAACCCCTATATAGTCTCAGTGAAATAACTCAAACAACCTTCTGCCTGTTGTGATTACATTTCTTTAAACAGCCATCAGTTGACAATGTTTTGTACCGAAGAAGACAAATGTAAAAGAAGTTGATCAAAAGGTTGTAACTTTGTAAGAATCACAGGAGGATATACATGTAATAAGTTGAGAAACAGAGTTTAAACCAGGTTTGCCTGATCATGAAAAGCAGGAAAATCCTTGGTAATATCTGGGTAACATATAGTCAAAATCTCCCCTGTTTTAGCTATGTCATAGTCAATCAATTTGACCCCAATATCCTAAATAATATTAAACAATGAATGTGATTTGCAGATTAATGATCAAGATAAGCTCTTAGATGTATTTTAAAGTCCTTTGCTTATTAGAAATCTATATATAGGCCCATAGTCTTATGATATAAAAAATTCAGAATTTTTTTTTTTTATGGACAATCTGACATGGTCCCCATTCTTCTTTTATTCATGGACTTTAACCAGAATATCCAGTCTTCTGATAAAAAAATGTCTGGAGAAAAACATAAAAAAGATACACGCACCGCAGTGTTCATTGCAGCACTGTTTACAATTGCCAGGACATAGAAGCAACCTAAATATCCATCAACAGAGGAATGGATAAAGAAAATGTGATACATATAAACAATAGAACATTACTTAATCACTGAAAAGAACAAAATAATATCATTTGCAGCAACTTGGATGGACCTTGAGATTGTCATACTGAGTGAAATAAGTCAGACAAAGACAAATTTTATAGATATCACTTGTATGTGGAATCTTAAAAAAAAGATTTAAATAAACTTATCTACAAATAAACTTAAACTTATCTATTAATAAGTAGATAAGTACTTATAAACTTATCTACAAAACACAAGTAGAATTACAGATGTAAAGAACAAACCAGGAGATGAGGGAGAGGAAAGGGATAAATCGAAAGTGGTGAAGTCGCTCAGTCGTGTCTGACTCTTTGCGACCCCGTGGACTGTAACCTACTAGGCTTCTCAGTCCATGGGATTCTCCAGGCAAGAATACTGGAGTAGATTGCCATTTCCTTCTCCAGAGGATCTTCCCAACCCAGGGATCGAACCCGGGTCTACCCGCATTGGAGGCAGACGCTTTAACCTCTGAGCCACCAGGGAAGCCTATCGAAAGATGAGTGCTTTCTAATTCATCATTGTTTAGAAGGCTTAATTTTAAGTATGATTGTTGGGAAATGCTTTAACAGTGGACACCCTGAAAATACTTTACTCATGAAGTTAATAACTTTCACTTTGTTTTCTTACACAAATTGTGGAACAGCATGAAGAGAAATAGGCATTAGAAAGAAATAAGATTTCAGTTCTAGCTCTTGAAAATAATTTCAAGAACAGCCTATCCTGGATGCCAATTGTTGCTGTTTAGTTACTAAATTGTGTCTGACTTTTTTGCGACCCCATAGACTGTCTCACCAGACTCACCAGACTCTCTATTCATGGAATTTCCCAGGCAAGAATACTGGGATTTGTTGCCTTTTCTTTCTCCAGGGGATCTTCCAGATCCAGGTATTGAATCCATGTCTCCTGCATTGGCAGGGGGATTCTTTACCACTGAGGCACTAGGGAAGCCCACCCTGGATGACAATGGAATACAGTAGTAAAAGAAATATTACTTCTTTAACCCCGAATGGATACATAATTGTATCCTGATGGTTGCAGAAATTTACCTACAGTTTGAAAACATCAGTACCTAGCACTGAATACTTGTTTTGTAGCCCTTAGAATTTGCTTTAGCTTTTTTGATGAAATTTCAAAGATATATCTTTTTACTCATTAAAGTTTAAGGGGAACAGTTTGCTTCTTCATAAAGTAAGGTCTTTGGGAGAAGTTACAATAAAATGGAAAGAACACGGTACCAAGAATAAAAAAGTCCATGTTTTTGTCCTTGTTCTTCTAGTGGTATACTTAATGAACTTGGACAATAATTCTGCTCCTTTTCAATCTTTCTTTTCTCTTTACTCCTTTATGCCTTCAGCTTTTATAGCACTATATTTGAAAAAAGTACTCTGGAACTTGAAAATAAAAACAAACTAGAAGGAGGAAGAGGATGGGGAAAATCATGAATTAGACAACTGCTAAATGTTTCTTCTGTGTCTTAGATGATAGCAAGCTATGGTATTAATAACAAGAAAAGTCATTGATAATGTGAAAAGTAATGTCATCTAAAGCACTTATGAGAGTAAACGTAAATAGTACTATTTTACAATGTAATAATACAAGTCACTATTTATAATGGATATTCATTTCCTCCAATGTAACAGAAGATTAGAGAAGGCAGATGCAAATATAGGTGGACTTTTACATTTGGTATTCAGAACATGTTGGTTGTTGCTGTTAAGTCACTCATTCCTGTCCGACTCTGCAACCCCATGGACTGCAGCACGCCAGGCTTCCCTGTCCTTTACTATCTCCTGGAGCTTGCTTAAACTCATGGCCATTGAGTCAGTTATGCCATTCAACCATCTCGTCCTCTGTCATCCCCTTCTCCTCCTGCCTTCAAAAGTTTCCAGCATGAGGGTCTTTTCTAATGAGTTAGCTCTTTGAATCAGGTGGCCAAAATATGGGAGCTTCAGCTTCAGCTCTTCCAGTGAGTATTCAGAGTTGATTTCCTTTAGGATTGACTGGTTTGAACTTCTTGCAGTCCAAGGGACTCTCAAGAGTCTTTTCCAACACCATAGTTCAAAAGCGTCAGTTCTTCAACATTCAGCCTTCTTTATGGTCCAACTCTCACATCCATACATGACTACTGGAAATACCATAGCTTTGATGAGATGGACCTTTTTTGGCAAAGTAATGTCTGGCTAATAGATTCTGTTTCTTTCCCTGGTTTCCAGGCAAATGATTGTGAACAACAGACTTCTCTGAGTTTCAGCTTCCCCTGGTATTGACAGGATAATATGAGAAAATGCATCTGAAAGAGGCTTATACTGGTTGCAAATACTCAGTATGCTGTATTTCCCTGGGAGAAGAAAGGAAGAACCATGTTCAGTTGGGGCTGGCATGGCAGCAGAATAAAAAGAGATGTCCTGAGACTTCTAGTAGCAGAGTCAAATATTTGAAGGTGAAAAGAGTTGTAAAACAGATGAGGCAAGGATCTTCAGACACAGAAGCATGAGAACATCACAGTACATATGCATGTGGGAAAATGTTTGCTATGTCTGGATGGTGTGTTGGAAGGAGTGGCAGCAAGAGTCATTTTCCATAATCCATAGTACATAAAATTTCAATTTTACCTTATTAACATGAGCTTTCCAATATTGCGGCCCCAGAGCTTTTGAAACATGGCTAGGGCAACTGAGAAATTAAATTGCTGATATGCCACTTTAATTAATGGAGATGTCAAAGTTGAAGCAATGCAAATTTTGTGTTGTTACTATTAAACATGATTTAGAAACAAGACTTCATTTCACTTTAAATGCTAAAAGTTTAGCATCCTACTTCAAATGTGAAAAGTGTGAAACACATCATATTTTGAAGACTTGATACTAAAAAGTGAAGTATTGAATATTTCCAAAGTTATTGCATGTTGACATATTAATATATTTAATATGTTGGGTCAAATAAAATATATCTTTGGATTAATTTCACCTGATCTTTGAAAATCTTTTTAATATACTAGATATATGAAAATGTCTCTCTTGTGAGTAAAATATCTTCCTATTATCTAAAGCAGTACTCTCCAAGAGAAATACAATGCAAGATACCTATGCAATTTTAAATTTCAATAAAATGGAGACAACAGTGTCTATAGAAGGCAGCTCTAATTGCTCTCTGTTAGCTTTACTTGTTATTTCTTTCCCAAACTGTTGCAAGTCTTCTTCATTACTTTCTGTCTTCAGTTTTCAACTCCTAAGCAATGCACAGATGGGTTTCAGTCAATGCATTCCTAAATTATCTGCAAAAAGTTTTGTGAATATGGATGTATGTGCAATTCAGTACATTTTTCTATGAAAAAGTGCCATAGCTTTACTGTATTCTACATGGAGGTAATAATCACCAACTCCCCCAAAAAAAGACTAAATGTTTTCATCTAAGATCCATGTTATTTAAGAAATGCTAAAGAGAAATAAGAAATTAGTACACAATCTTGGAGAATATCCACATTTATATGAGAAAGAGAAATAAAGTAGAACTAAACTCACTACCTGCCCTCTCCCAACCCCAGATGCAGTTGAAAAACAATTGGCAGTCTTTCATCAGTTTTAACATGTATTTGTAAAAACGTGAAATGAGCATTTGCTGGCTGGAATACCTCATTGTTTGTGTGCATGGTTCTCATAAAAATATTTTTTAGATCTTGCTCTTTCTTGAATGTCTAAGATGCAGTATCTTCTAAGGTATCTGTATCTGGAAGTAAGATCTCCATTTTTAAATACCATTTCCTGCCCCGAAGCTGGGAAGTGTCTGGCTGGAACATCTGTGAGATAATCAGCTACTACTCGCCAGCTATCTTGATGGCCTGGCGTCCTGGAGCTGGTCATTTCAAAACAATGCGGAGACTTGAGTTGTACCCCATGGGCAGCTGAGAATTTAAATGGATTTCAGGTGCAGAGGTAGTATCACTTACAACTGAAGACTTATAACTAGAACAAGCTTCAGACCTGGGAAAATTCAAAGTAAACGTAACAGATGTAATCATGACAAGCCAAACCATTGCCTTGTAACAGCAGCCCCAGCAAGCTGCATGCATTGATTTGGATGGACAGAATGCACTCATCATAATACGCTCATTAATAATTAGTCTGGATCCCCAAGAAGGCAATATAGTTTTATCCAATACAACTTTTCCCAGCATGTTTGCTCAAGCTTATGAATCCATAGGGGCTGTCTGTCATTTGGGCTTATGACAGATTTTTGCTGTAGTGTAGACTGGCAGTTTATATTAGAAGGAGTACAAGTTTGTGAATGGGAAGAAGGGGTTGAAGTCAGGAGACTTTGGTCTGGGAGCCTGTTCTGTGATCATCAGGCACGAACTCTTCTCAGAACTTTACCTCCATCTTTCCATTGAAGAAAGATTTACTAAAGGACACTGGTTTTCTCTTCTTTTCATGACTTTCAATGATATGCTATCAGGGCACACTTAACAGAAAAAAAAAAAATTGTGAATGACTTTTATCCTTGCTTAGCTAGCTTAAAGGTGAGCAGTGTATCTTAATATTAGTTCCAGTTCAGGGAATATAGATAATTGAATAGTCTTTGTTTAATCATTAGCCCAATCCAGTTAATTCTACTCCAAATGGTGCCCAAAATTGATTTTCTCATCACTTAGGCTAATCATAGCAAGGAAAAAAATTAAACAAATGAATGCAGGTTTTCTTTAAATGCTTCAGTGTCAAGTAACCATAAAATTTTAGTAAAAAATTTTGTTTCCATATCTTTATATTTTACTTTCAACTAAATGTATAGATACATATTTTAACTTATATAATATATATGTAATTTACATAGCTCCTATACTTATAGACTTTATTCAAAATGCAGATTTTGTACAAATTAACTTGTTTAAGTTATAATATACAAAGTGCTAATAGTAGTAACCACTTTATGTCATTAGGACCCACAGATATGAAAGTCGCTGTGCTAAGTACATTACAGATATTCTGTTTCATCCTCACAGCTAGCAGATTTCACTTCCTTGATCTAACATGAGAACATTGAAAGATTAAATAAGTAGTCTGGCATTAAGTAGCAGATAAGTTGCATAACCCGGATTTGAACAAAAATCTGTCTGCCTCTTAACACAAAACCATTTTTTTTTTTTTTGCAACTCCTCTGCTGCTTTACCAACAACATTTTTCTCTTTCATTTCTACAAGCAACTGAACATTGCATATAACCTGAGCCTTGTCTCTGGAGGTAAGAGCTCTCTTAATGGTCTTTGAATAAGATCTTCACTGAATTACAAAAGTTTTGAGTTTTCTGGGGAAAAAAAGTTTATTTCTACCAGCATTTGAAATTTCCATATTTTTACATAGTTAAGAAAGAATTTGGAAAGAAAACTGGAGAATTTGAATTGCCCAGTGATACCATTTTCTATAATGGTGACCCAAAAACATTTAACTTCTGCTTGAATCCAGAGATCAATATATTAAAGACATTTCATTCTAGTAAGGTGAATTTCTAGAGTTTTAGAAACTAATACCTAAGGAATAAATAATGTATATACATTTATGACAGAGCCTGAATTTTAGTTTAGTGTTCTCACTTAATCTTCAGAACTATGTATCCAGGTATCAACTAATCCCTTTATATTTAGAAGCAATTACTACTCAGTATTTTTCAAAGCAAACCTTCTCTCTCCTGCTCCGTATCTGTTCTTCTTCCACTGTTTCTTACCTCTGTAAATAATACCTTCACCCACCCAGTTTCTCAAGACAGAAGTGCTGAAGTTATCTTTCACTTTTACCCAGTATTCACAAGAAAATGCCAAATTTTATTTATTCTACCAATAAAAAAAGTCCTTAGTTCTGTCTGTTTTCCATTCTTACTCATGTCATCATCTCACTGTTTCTTTTCTCAACTTTCTCTTGGTAAGTTTCTTTCAGACTTTTGAATAACTGATGAGGGTATAAGTTTGAACCAAATAGATTGAAACTTGAAACCAGAGGTCACTGTGTCCAAGCCAGGACCTAGATCAACTATAGATTCATTCTGTGAATGTGCAAGCAACTTCCACAAGATTACCAGTTAACATGCTATGCAAAAAAGAACAAATACTTAGAACTGATAAACTGATCAGATTTTCCAGAATTAAGACCAAGTGATTTGGTAGAGTAAGACCTAGAGACTTTGGGTAGATCAGGGAAGTAGCAGAAGTTCTCAGGAAAGAAGAAATTATTTTTTAAAAAGATAATGATGCCTTGATTATGTAAATAATAACAATAATAATAATAATAAATGTTATACAGCAATTGTTATGTCCATAATTAGTGATTCAGGGCAAATCACTTAAATTTAAATTTAAATTATTTTCATTATGTTTGGGTAGCTGAATTCCCACATTTACCACAACCGCTCACTTTCAGGCTGCTTATATGTGATCATTTCCTGCATTGATGGCAGGCTCTTTACCACTGAGCTACCTGGGAAGTCCAAACAACAAACCACTATGTTTTAAAGCTTCATAGTAGAATTATCTGTTCTTTGTAGGCCACCCAGCTGCTGCCTGGCATACCTACATTGGTGTCTTTATTTTTCTCCTATGTGAAGTTCATTTCCTCTTATCCAGGGTATTTTATTTCACTAAATGTAAATTCACAACTGTCAATTTTCCAAAGCCTTACTATTATTTAGTTTCAATTCAGTTCAGTTGCTCAGTCATGTCTGACTCTTTGCGACCCCATGAATCACAGCACGTCAGGCTTCCCTGTCCATCAACAACTCCCTGAGTTCACTCAAACTCACGTCCATCGAGTCTGTGATGCCATCCATCCATCTCATTCTCTGTCATCCCCTTCTCCTCCTGCCCGTAATCCCTCCCAACATCAGGGTCTTTTCCAATGAGTCAACTCTTCACATGAGGTGGCAAAGTACTGGAGTTTCGGCTTCAGCATCAGTCCTTCCAAAGAACACCCAGGACTGATCTCCTTTAGAGTGGACTGGTTGGATCACCTTGCAGTCCAAGGGACTCTCAAGAGTCTTCTCCAACACCACAGTTCAAAAGCATCAATTCTTCAGTGCTCAGTTTCTTCACAGTCCAACTCTTACATCCATACATGACCACTGGAAAAACTATAGCCTTGACTAGACGGACCTTTGTTGGCAAAGTAATATCTCTGCTTTTCAATATACTATCTAGGTTGGTCATAACTTTCCTTCCAAGGAGTAAGCATCTTTTAATTTCATGGCTGCAATCACCATCTGCAGTGATTTCGGAGCCCCCCAAAAGAAAGCCTGACACTGCTTCCACTGTTTCCCCATCTATTTCCCATGAAGTGATGGGACCAGATGCCGTGATCTTCGTTTTCTGAATGTTGAGCTTTAAGCCAACTTTTTCACTCTCCTCTTTCACTTTCATCAGGAGGCTTTTTAGTTCCTCTTCACTTTCTGCTATAAGGTGGTATCAACTGCATAGCTGAGGATACTGCTATTTCTCCTGGCAATCTTGATTCCAGATTGTGTTTCTTCCAGTCCAGCGTTTCTCACAGTGTACTCTGCATATAAGTTAAATAAGCAGGCAATATATAACCTTGACAAACTCCTTTTCCTATTTGGAACCAGTCTGTTGTTCCATGTCCAGTTCTAACTGTTGCTTCCTGATCTGCATATAGGTTTCTCAAGAGGCAGGTCAGGAGGTCTGGTATTCCCATCTCTTTCAGAATTTTCCACAGTTTATTGTGATCCACACAGTCAAAGGCTTTGGCATAGTCAATAAAGCAGAAATAGATGTTTTTCTGGAATTCTCTTGCTTTTTTGATGATCCAGCAGATGTTGGCAATTTGATCTCTAGTTCCTCTGCCTTTTCTAAAACCAGCTTGAACATCTGGAAGTTCATGGTTCACGTATTGCTGAAGCCTGGCTTGGAGAATTTTGAGCATTATTTTACTAGCATGTGAGATGAGTGCAATTGTGCGGTAGTTTGAGCATCCTTTGGCATTGCCTAGTTTGCCGTTGCTGCTGCTAAGTCACTTCAGTAGTGTTCGACTCTGTGCGACCCCATAGACGGCAGCCCACCAGGCTCCCCTGTCCCTGGGATTCTCCAGCAAGAACAATGGAGTGGGTTGCCATTTCCTTCTCCAATGCATGAAAGTGAAAAGTGAAAGTGAAGTCGCTCAGTCGTGTCCGACTCTTCGCGATCCCATGGACTGCAGCCTACCAGGCTACTCCATCCATGGGATTTTCCAGGCAAGAGTACTGGAGTGGGGTGCCATTGCCTTTTCTGTTGACTAGTTTACCATAATTTAAATATGACATCTCAGCAATCATATCTTATTGCATTCTTAAAATGTTTAAATATTAACTTCTGAGCCTTGGAGAAGGGAATGGCAACCCACTCCAGTATTCTTGCCTGGAGAATCCCATGGACAGGGGAGCCTGCCAGGCTACAGTCCATGGGGTTGCAAAGATATGACACAACTGATGACTAACACTTTCTGAGCCTAAGAAAGTAAAATAATCAGAAAAATATATAAACAAATCAAAATAATAAAGAAAGAGTATATGTAGTCAACTTGGGAATTTTTCAAAATAAAATAAGTAATAAAGCAATCTACTTTGTATATGGTTATTAAATAAGAGAAATAAACAGTATCCCGAGTCTACATATGTTAAACTTCCTGTCCTATATTCACCTGTATCAGGTGAGCAGTTAATGACTAATCTAGTGATTAATTATTTTGAAGTTAGCATTTACTAAACACATTTAAGCAAATTCATATGGGAGACTCTTCCATTTGATTTGCAAAGAACAAAACATAAACAACAATCAAAGGCAAAATTCTACCAAATACAATTATTTTTGAATTACACTTTTTCTCCCAAGAAAAGCATGTTCTTCCACCCATCTCTTTTTACTCTTTTTTGTTTTATCTTTTTTCCTTTGTTTTGTATTATTATAAATTACCTTTTTCTTTTTTGTTGTTGTTCTCGTTTTGTTCTTTTGTTTGTTTTTTTGTACCCATCTCTTTTTAATGGGATTAATCACATATTGCTATAGGATTTTCACAGCTGTGCTTTTTTTAAGCCTATTAATTTTAACTGAAATCACAATAACTACAAGTCAATCCATTTTCACCAGGTCTATTATCCTTATCCCCATTCCTCCCAGAATAAGTCTTTAGAAAGGGAGATGGTAGAAATAATTTTGCCTCAAATATTTAGAAACTTATATTAGTAGTTGCTGAAAATTGATTATCTCCAAGCCCTCTGCATTACACAACCCCAGAGGGTACTGTTCTTAAAGAATAACCTGGCTTAGATTTTAAGCAACTACTTTTTCCTGTAATATCTTTTCTGCAAATCTGTTAGGGAGAATTCCACAATTGATGTTCTGAATCAACCATATATCAGTGTCTTCAGCAGCAGAAGTCATGTCTTTATCTTCGTATCACTGTCTAGTACACTGGTTGGTACAAAGGCCATGAACGAAAATTGCTCCTTTGACTGAATCAGACTCCTTTTCACAGCATCAATCAGGGAGCTAGTTTGGAGATTCTACCTAACTTCAGTATCTTTTGCCTCATAAACTTGACTGTGACTTAATGCATCACCTTAGGAGGTAAACACATGTGGTTTGGATAAAGAAAGGAAATAGTTGCCGAACCGGCTATGACATGAAATTAACCCTGGGAATTGATGAAATGCATGTAACTTGAGCTGAACCTCTTCTATGTCCATAGCCAGTCACTTGCCATTCTAGTCAAGCTCCTCTAAAGCACCTAGCTCTCACCTCAAATTTGCACATAAATTTACCATATAGTTTTAATTATTCAGTTCCAATTCTGTCTCTTTTTTTTCAGATTTAGTTGTCAATTCATAAGCTAAATTGCCATTCATCCACATAAGACATTCTTTCTATTCTCACATCACTAAAAACTCAATTGCCAGTGCTTGTCCAACATCTTGTGGTAAAAAGCATTACTATATGCTCCATACAGTAATTTGGGGGAGGAAAATTGTCACTCTAATTTTTTACTTATTTCTGAAAAGACAGAATGGGGTTAAAATGGGGAATATTGTTTTATTAAAACATTTACCTTTACTACCATAAATAATAGATTAACTCTTTCCTTTCTTTCCATCACAACTGAAAAAAACACTCATCCTTTTTTTTTTCCCTCTAAATGTAGTTAGCAGAGACAACCAAAAAATACATTTGGATAGTACGTTGTTTTTCCTCTAGGCTTAAGGGGACAAGAGAGACTTCCTCTTGAATTCACATCTAAGGACATACATTTTGAGATTCTAACTATAGAACTAGGATGATAGAACAGAGAGAGACTGAGATGTATCTATGGCAGCTGAGTTTCGACTGTGAGTGAGAGAGAATGAATGGGAGTTTCTTGTCCTTAGGAACAGAGTCAATGGAGAAGTTCTCTCATCAGGATCAGAAGGGATGTTCCTTTGAACTTGTCCAGAAGTAAGTCACGGAAGACTGAACAGGACTCTGGAAAATCTGTACCTTGGACAACACCCAGGGTTCAAGTGATGTACGCGGGAGTTAGACTGCCATATTAATGCTTTCCACATAGGAAGAACAGTTTGGGAGCAACTTTGCCAGCTAAGGAAATATTACTTGGAGTTACAGGGGACAACTGGCTATTCTCTTCACAGGTGGACATAATTATTCTATGGTATTTGACAAGACTGATATCTATGGCTGCTTATTGGTTGTCAAGAGAAGTCAAACCATGGCCTTCATCAATGCTCCCAAGACTCTTTCAGCTACCAAATAGAAGTGTAGAAAGGTAATACATTCATTCATTCTGAACTGGGTATATGCTGGACAAATGAGATTCAAAGAGAACGAGGTGAGGATGTTTAGTTATGTAAACAGTAGTGAACTAATGACCCATGCATTTAGACTGAAAAGGAGTCAAAGAAAGGACAGGGAGACAGAGCTTCAGTAGAAGAGCAAAAGCCACAGTTCTTCATAAGAAAGGAAAACAGGAATAACTAAATAAAAGAAATGGTAGTGCACTTTGACCCTTACATTCTTTGTAAATTTAAATTTAATATCAGAAAATAGAAAAATCCATTCTACCATAAATTCATTCCTATATGCATCATTACAGAATATCATCTTGATACAGTTTTTTAAAATAATTTTGTTTGCTTATTCATTTATCTGGCTGTGCTTGGTCTTCATTACTACGTGGGCTTAAAGCGTGGGCTTTCTCTAGTTGCAGTGAGCCGGTACTACCCTTCATCGTGGTGCACGGCCTTCTCATCGCTGTGGCTTCTCTTGTTATGGAGGGCAGGCTCCAGGTACACAGGCTTCGGTAGTTGCAGCAGGCGAGCTCAGCCGTCGCAGCTTGCAGGCCCTACAGTGCAGGCTCAGTAGTTGAGGTGCATTGGCTTAGCAGAATCTTCCCAGAGCAGGGGTTGAAACTGTGTCCCCTGGCAGGTCGATTCTTATCCACTGCACCACCAGAGAAGTCTCCATCTTAACAGCAGTTCACTGGGTTCATTTTTACTTCTATATTGTAATTCTGAAAGATTTTGGATTCAGCTTTATACCACAAAGAACAACAGATTATTTACAAATGCATGACTGGATGCACATGCAGAATGGAAGAATATGTTTACCAGTTATCCTTCACCTTGGGCACTTCCTCCTACAGATAGTAATTGTCGTCATTTTAGAAAGAAGGGTCACTATATTTCATGTGTCTTCTAGGTCTAAAGTGACACCAACAGGTAAGCATTGGCCCAGATTTCACCCAAGTCCAGTGAACATACATATTATACAGCTGAAAGCCTAACAAAGGCTAGCACTAGCATCGAGAAACACAAATTATCCAATTAACTTATTTGGCTCCTGTTTACACCTGTTATACAGGCATTATTTCATTTTACATTAGATATTTTCCTTTAAAATTTAATGATCCCAGCAAAATCATTACTGAAGATGAATTTATTTTGTAATCAAGAAATTTAGGGACTTCCTTGGTGGTCCATTGGTTAAGACTGTGTCCTTCCAATGCAGGAGGCACAGGTTCAGTCCCTGGTTGGCAAGCTAAGGTCCCATATGCTGTGTGGCCTGGCAAAAAAGAATATTTTTTTTTTAATTAGAATTTTCCTGATAGCAGAGATTGAGTATAATCCAACATGTATCTTCAGGATCTATTGTATCTGACATTTTGTGGGTACATAATAAGTGCATAGTAAATGCTTGATGAATAAATAAATAAATGTCTGTTTGATTTAGAGTTACTGTATCTATCAAAACTGTCACCTATTGTCAAGGTAAATTATATTTCTGAATAGAATAATGTTTTTGATGCCAATATTTCCTGATCTTTAGCCTAAATACCAAGACTAATTAACCAAGGTAGTTGCAATATTTGCTATTTCCAATATTTGAAGATAATGCTATAGCTGAGAATCTTCTCACTTCAGTAAAATAATAAAAACAATAAATATTCAATAAATAAATACAATCAAAAGGAACTCAGTGGTACAAACTGAAACATAGTAGTTAACTTCCTAATATTTTTTCCTTTATAAGAAGAGAAGTTTAATACCTGCCTTTTACAGAAATGTTATTTAAATGTGAAAATAGGTGTGAAGCATTTTGAAAAAGGTGATATGTAACTACAAAGTGTCATTATAATGTTCAAGCTGGTATTTTGATTTTTGTGTCTCTAGAAATTCTGTTTCTCTTGCAACAAATCCTTTAATATCTTTCAGAAGATTGCTGCACACATTATTCTTATGTATCAGATCTAATACCCCATATGCTACTTAGGAAACATTAACACCTTCCTACAGAAATACTAACACATGAGGCAAACTTCTGTAGCATTAGTTTTGCAGGTGGAAAATATGTTCTAGTATAAAGACATCTGCGCTCCAGTTTTTAAAGCATTTCAAATTGATTTTTTTTTATTTTAATCATTTTAAAAATTACTTTTTTCTTGTGGGAGGATAAAACCTCCTTGCATACTTTTGAGCGAACATTGCACAGAAATTTAATCTTACTTCCCCTTAGAACTCAAAAAGAACTTGAGAACATTAATTCCCAAACACAAGAAATAATTTTAGTTCCCCTATAACTATTCTCAGGACAATAGGCTGCATTTGTAACTTTCCCTGCAATCTTCTGGAAAATTAAACCCACTGGAAGTAGGACATTTAACTCAGGGACACTGAAACCAGAAATGCCATGCTAACAATAATAAAGGAAAGAGAAGCTGCAAGAACTTTCTCTGAAATTTTCCTAAGAGCTTTTCACGCATAGCCTCATTTAATCCTTAAGGCAGCCCTATGGAGTGAATGCTACTATTCTTTCCATGTTACAGCAAACTAAACTAGAGAAAGGTAATTAAAACTCAACCAAATTCGCATGACTAGTACTAGGAAGATCAAACAGCTCTTCCTAAACAGAAAGTACTGTCCTAGGTGGTTGAAAGCCACCAGGGTAGACAGACTCTGGACCCTGTCATGCTGGAGGTCTGCCTGCCAGTATTTAAAACAAACACTGCTGATTTCTTCAACATGTAGGGTAAAAAGCATAAATCTGGGAGAAATGTTTCTAAGTGATTATATTTTTGTTATATTAAACAAATTTCACTCCTGGGAAGAAATTACTATAATTAACAGAACCTAAATCAGTGTTATAATTCACAATTTGCCAGATCAATGTTTTTAATGTGATGTCAGCAATTATCATGACTCAGAACCCAGGTATCAAAGAGTTAAGTCTGTTTGTGTTTATAGTTCAACACCAAGATTTCTATGATTCAGAGTATGCATTGAGAGTACATACGAGTCCTCTCTTCTCCAGCTGATCATCATCTATGCAGAAATCAAGGCCAGATAGCTAATAAGCTGATTTACAAAGGAGGCTATATAGGTAGATGTTGGAGAGTTTTGCTTTGGCTGATTGCTAAACTATGAAAAACATGTGTTCAATTACATATATAATTATCCATTTGTCAAGTATTTATTGAGAACTCCCCCATGTATGAGGCATTATCAGTGGTTATTGAGCAGATGAAGTTCCCGCTTCCACAGAGCTAACTATTCTACTTGTCTAACTAGTAGTATGCAGTTCTATAGAGACACAGATGTAGAGAATGGGCTTGTGGTCCTGGCGGGGCGGGGCGGCAGGGGGGACCAAGGAGAGGGTGGGAGGAACTGGGAGCTTAGGACTGACATATATACACTGCTGCTGCTGCTGCTGCTAAGTCACATCAATCATGTCCGACTCTGTGCGACTCCATAGACTGCGGCCCACCAGGCTCCCATCCCTGGGATTCTTCAGGCAAGAATAATGGAGTGGGTTGCCATTTCCTTCTCCAGTGCATGAAATACCATGTGTAAAATACAGAGATAATGAGAATTTGCTAAAGCACAAGGAGCTTAGCTCAGAGCTCTGTGATGACCTAGATGGGTGGGATGGGGGTAGGGGATGGGAGATCCAAAAGGGAGGGAATATATATACACAAATAGCTGATTCACTTCATTGTACAGCAGAAACTAACAACATTGCAAAGCAATTATATTCCAATAAAAATGTATGCAATTCTAATTTTTAAACATGTGATTAAAAGAGCAATAGGCAATAAACAAATCAGAAAATATTCTGTCAAATAGTGGTAAATGCTAAAAGTAGATGCGTGGTAATATAGGTACTATTTATCACTGAGGGATAAGAAAGGTCTCTCAGATAAAGTTACGGGTACCTGGAAGAAGACAAGGAGTGTCCAGGTTTTGTAGGGCAAAGACTATCCCAGGTGGGAGAAATAGCAACTGCCCAAGACCTGAAGCGGGAGCAGGAGTTTGGTGTGGCTGGAATGCAGCTGAGTAGGCTTGAAGGAAATGGTGGGAGAAGAGGGAATTGATAGATTACATCATGGGAATAGCGATGAGGGGGTGGGAGGTCAGATCTCAGATCTGTGAGGATCACCACAATGAAACAGAAAGCCATTGGCAAATTTTGAGTGGAGGACAGATGTGATCTAATGAACTTTAAAAGAATCACCCTGGAAGCTAGGTCACAAAGAGTCTGTAAAGCAACCTAGATGGATGCAAGGGAAAGAGTTAGAAAGGAATTGCAAGGATCCTGTCAAGAAATGTGGGACTTACCCTTCACTGTAGGAGAAGGCAATGGCACCCCACTCCAGTACTCTTGCCTGGAAACTCCCATGGATGGAGGAGCCGTAGGCTTCAGTCCATGGGGTCGCTAAGTCAGACCTGACTGAACGACTTCACTTTCACCTTTCGCTTTCATGCTTTGGAGAAGGAAATGGCAACCCACTCCAGTGTTCTTGCCTGGAGAACCCCAGGGATGGCAGAGCCTGGTGGGCTGCCGTCTATGGGGTCGCACAGAGTCGGACACGACTGAAGTGACTTAGCACATAGCACCCTTCACTGTTCACTTGAAACCACAACAATATTACTAATCAGCTATTGGGCTTCCCTGGTGACTCAGACACTATACCCCAATACAAAATAGAAAGTTTAAAGCTTGAAAAAATATTTTTAAAAATAAAAGAAATGTAGGACTTAGGTGAGGAAAACAATGATGGAAGGTGAGAAGTGCCTTGATAGTGGATATAGCTGAAGACAAAATGACATGATATGATGACAGATTGGGTGTGAGGTGTGGCAGAAAGAAAAGAATCTAAGGCTTTTGACATGAGTAACTGAAGAAAGGATTTGCCATATCCTGTAATGGGACAAATGAGGAGAGGATCAGGTAGGGGCTAAGAGAAATTCAGAGTTTGGCTGTGAACCTGTTAATTCGTGATACTCATTAGATATTCAAGTGGGATGAATGTACAAGTTCAAAGGTGAGCACTTGATTCTAGAGATTGAAAATGTAGAGCCATTAGCTTCATATAGTGAAAGGCCTTGGCTGTGAGCAAGATCACCTTCAAAATGAATATAGATAAATTTCAAAAACTGAGCCCTGAGGAAACTGATAACTAGAGATCATAAAGCTGAGAAAAAGAAGCTAGCGAGGTACAGGAGAGCCAAGACAATGGAGCCCTGGAGGCAATGTGAAGAAAGGGTTTGAAGGACAAAGTGATAAACTACCAAATGCATCTGGTAGGTCCATTCTCATGAGGACTGAGAAATGGCCATTGGATGTGACATTATATAGACAGTAGTGATCGAGGCAGGGCAGTTTACTTCAGGGGTGGGGAAGAATTTGGATAAGAATGAATACAGGAGAGATTTGAAGAAGACAAGCTGGCAGCAGCGTCTATAGTCACCAGCCTGGGGATTATATTTACCTAACAAAAAATTTCAAGATATATGGTTTCATATATCATGTGTTAGGACTCGGGACATTCAAATTTAAAACTGTTCCAGCAAGTCCAATATCTATGCTGTTACATTACAATGCAAGTACATTTACACAGATTGCCATTTATAGAACAAACCCAGTGGAACTTTATCTTCACAAACCCTTGGTTCCTAAAGACAGCTTGTCACAGCAGGCATCCTACCATAGATTGATAAATGTCTATTAAATGCTTTAGTCATTGTATGATTTAGTAGGATGTTTCCTGAAGCATAAGGTGAAATACTATTTCTAAATTTAAAATACCCTACATATGATGTTTATGCTAGTGTGCATACTACACATTTTCTCCCCATGAATAATGCATGTCATATGCAACTTGAATCCAAAATAAGAAAAAATGCCAAGCATCTAATAATCTACATTAAATATAGGAATAAAACTGTTCTGCCTGATAATATAAGCCATGAGATAAAAGCGGTTACTGGGTTAATTCTATACAGAAGAAAAAAATGAGGTCAAATAATTGTCTCTACTTCTCTCATTATATTTTTTCCTGCCATTCATTCACATTGTTGTTCAAATAAATGAATGTAGCTTTAAAACCATAAGGCAAAGTGTTTATTTTTTGAAGACATGCTAATGAAGGGTCATTACAGACTCATGTTAAAAAATGGCAGAGGCAGTTGAAAGTGTACACAGCTGGAATCGAGAGATACAAATTCTGTTATTGCACATGTCACTAATACTTCTTTACTTCAAACAAATCAAGCAACCTCAGTTTAGTCTAGGTTATCAGAAAATTAACTCCTTATCAATTTAGATTCAAAAGGAAACACAGTTTGACTATGGAGCTCCAGGATTATTGTGACTAATTATTTTAATAGATTTACTAGAGGTCAATCATGTATGCTAACACTCCTGGTTCCCTCTAGAGGAATAAACTCTGGATTCAACTGTCAGGAGACTAAGGATTGTTTTAGCTCTCAGACACACCAGGTAAGGGCTTCCCAGGTGGTGCTAGTGGTAAAAAACAAAAACAACAACAACAACAACCTGCCATCCAATGCAGGAGACTTTAGAAATGCAGGTGTGATCTCTGGGTGGGGAAGGCCCCCTGGAGGAGGGCATGAAAAACCACTCCAGTACTTGTGCTTGGAGAATCCCACATACACAGGAGCTTGGCGGACTACGGTCCATAGAGTCACAAAGAGTTGGACACAACAGAAGCAACTTAGCACGCACACTCCTATACGAGGTAGTGACATTTTGTAGTAATGTAACCTTACATCTTAGTATACTATCCATGAATTAATAACTTCATGGTGATTATTATTGAGTGTGTGTGTTATAGACAGAGAGCAAAGACTCCAGTGAGATAACAGGCTCTCTGATCAGTTCCCTATTGTGTTCTCAGACTCTTCACTTCCCAATTATTTCCTTCCTTTGTCTTCAGTGTCTTTCTCTCTCCTGCTCAGATTACATTAACATTAATTTCTCTTTTAGCCACACATCCTCTTCCATCTTTCATTTCTTTCTTTACCTTTAGAGTCAATTTTTTTAAAAGAGCTGTTTACATACTCCTGTTCTCTTCCTCCTCCTCTTCATCTGCCCTCATTTTTCATCCAACCCTTTACTATAAATCTTACTTATCAGTGTAACAGTTACCTACAAAACAATCAATCTCCATCAAAAGAAATGTCTTATTATTAACCCAACACTTATTTTTTCTCGTATATTCCTATTTCCCAGGAAAGAGCTTGTACAACAAGAAACAGTATTCTATTGCTCAAGCCTTAAAATTGGAAAACGATTTCAACATCTCTCCTTCCCCAACCCACTGAATTAACACATCACCAAGTGTTACTGATTCTGCCTCTGTGCAGCTGATTTACTTCCCTCTAGCATCATAGTTATAATGAGCTACATCCTCAATCATCTATGGTCCACATTCTGCCTATAGCCTCATAACTGGCCTCCTTGCAAACAGCTTTACCCCTGCCCATATGTTATATGTGGAAAGCCAGGGAAATATTTCTAAATGCAATCTTATCATGTTTCCCTTCTTCAGAGACTTTTCAGTGGCTCCCTATGTCCTCTTTCTCTATTTCCTTAGGATACAATCTAAATTTCCTGAGATTAACTTTGGTTTTATAAGCCAATTTTGATCTACATGGTAATTAATCTCTCTGCTCTTATCCCTTGCCAATTCCCTCTTGTAAGCTCTATACCAGTGATCTGGGGTTATTTTCCCTCCATCCTAACTCTTTTTGTGTGTACTGGGTTTTCCCATCTCTAGATTTTTATACTAATCTTCCCAGGTAGAATTGTGTTACTCCAGATTTGGAACAAATGCCTACATTGTAAAATCTTCTCACAGACAGTATGTCTCCCAATGTGGCTCGTTTCACATTATATGATTTTGACCTTCACACTCTGAGATCCATATCAACATATCTGTTGGATTTAAGTTGGATACCTTAGAATCATCAGAGTGATTTTCATTTAGCAACCAGTCAATGCAAGCATCTGGGAAAAACTGTATAAATCCTTAAGTATTATATAATTGAAAGTTACAATATACCTTATTGAAATTTTTGTAAAAAACAAGTATAGAAAATTTAAATTTTATTGTACCTATTTCCCAGATGACAATTTACTGTCTACTGTCACATTTGAAATGGTGTAACTCATTACTTAATTTACAAACAATTGTAACCCAAAGAACTTCTTTTCTGAATTTGTCTGTTGAAACTATAATTATACATATGTAACATAACATTATATATGTTACAACTACTTATTCACATTTCGTAGGTCAGGAAGCAACAGTTAGAACTGGACATGAAACAATAGACTGGTTCCAAATAGGAAAAGGAGTACATCAAGGCTGTATTTTGTCACCCTGCTTATTTAACTTCTATGCAGAGTACATCATGAGAAACGCTGGGCTGGAAGAAACATAGCTGGAATCAAGATTGCCGGGAAAAATATCAATAACCTCAGATATGCAGATGACACCACCCTTATGGCAGAAAGTGAAGAGGAGCTAAAAAGCCTCTTGTTGAAAGTGAAAGAGGAGAGTGAAAAAGTTGGCGTAAAGCTCAACATTCAGAAAACAAAGATCATGGCATCTGGCCCCATCACTTCATGGGAAATAGATGGGGAAATAGTGGAAACAGTGTCAGACTTTATTTTTCTGGGCTCCAAAATCACTGCAGATGGTGATTACAGCCATGAAATTAAAAGATGCTTACTCCTTGGAAGGAAAGTTATGACCAACCTAGATAGCATACTCAAAAGCAGAGACATTACTTTGCCAACAAAGGTCTGTCTAGTCAAGGCTATGATTTTTCCAGTAGTCATGTATGGATGTGAGAGTTGGACTGTGAAGAAGGCTGAGCACGAAGAATTGATGCTTTTGAACTGTGGTGTTGGAGAAGACTCTTGAGGGTCCCTTGGACTGCAAGGAGATCCAACCAGTCCATTCTGAAGGAGATCAGCCCTGGGATTTCTTTGGAAGGAATGATGCTAAAGCTGAAACTCCAGTACTTTGGCCACCTCATGCGAAGAGTTGACTTATTGGAAAAGACTCTGATGCTGGGAGGGATTAGGGGCAGGAGGAAAAGGCCACAACAGAGCATGAGATGGCTGGAGGGCATCACCAACTCGATGGACGTGAGTTTGAGTGAACTCTATGAATTGATGACGGACAGGGAGGCCTGATGTGCTGCAATTCATGGGGTCTCAAAGAGTTGGACACGACTGAGCGACTGAACTGAACTGAACTGAAGATATGCAATTGTGTGCTGTTTTTAGATCAATATGAAAATAGAGATATATATTGTTTTTTAAAATGAATAATGTAATGGAGAAGGACTTCTCTTAAGTTTAATATCAGTTCAACAAAAGATCATATAAACAAATGAAGGAATTACAAAGGAATCCTGAGGCAAATTCTTTTACAAAGGGAATAATATGTCAACAAATAATCAACCTCAATTTCAGTTTATTGAAAAAAAATTTTCTAGTTTATTCTCCCAAAGAAATTATTATCTATATCACCAAGAAAAGAAAGAAAATCATTAGTGACTTGGTTCATGATAGAGATTAAACACAAATATAATTAGCTGCTACATAAGTTTAAAATATATGACAAAATACATCATTTAATAAATTGCTGCAAGCTACTGAAAGCTCTTTTAGAAACCTTTAAATGTTAGAGTTCTTCATAAAATCCTTTCTTCTTAGGAAGCTGTTTAGATGTGTTCATATAACTTATATTAAAAACTACCCATTTGGATTCTGGAAGGCACTGTAACTCAACAGTAGATATTTAATTTAACCATTGCCTCATTAAATGGACTTTTCTTCTGAAGCTATTTTAAAAATAGCTAAAGATAGATATTATACTGTCTGCGATTGAATACAAATCATCTCAAACGCCATGGCTTCAAACAATGATAATTAATTATTTCTCATGTTTTTGAGAGTTAACTGGGATCAGCTGAATGGTTCTTTTATAATTAAAGTCATTCATAAGACTATATTCAACTGGGAGCTCAGCTATGGCCAGAATATCCAAAATGACCTTATCCTCTATCATCTCTTTTCATGCAGTCCTCTCATCATTTGACAGACCAGTACCAGCTTCTTTACAACACAGCACATGGTCCAAGAAACAAACACTTTATCAAGCACTCTGCTTTATCACACTTGCCTACGTCCCATTGGCCACAGCAAGCCACATGGCCAAGCCCAAAGCCAATATGAGAAGTAACTACACAAAATCTTAAAACTATAAGGCATGGCCTTTAAGAGACACAAGTGGAAGTCTACTATAGACAGTTTAAGTTTGCATACTTATGCTGTTTGATCATTTATTAAAAGTCAAATCTAAACTCTCTATCAGCTTCTGTATCCACATAATTTAATCGACAACCTTAAAAAATAGCACTTGCTTCCTATAGTCTTATCCTACCACTTAAGTATTAAAGATTTTAAAGTCTACTTTTTATAAGTGATTGATTTGCATTCACTTGCTTTTATATTGTAGTACAAATGCTTTACAATGTTCTGTTAGTTTCTGCTGTACAATGAAGTGAATCAGTTATATATAAACATATATTCCCTTCCTCTTGAACCTCCTTCCTTCCCCACCCCTATCTCACCTCTCTAGATCACTGCAGAACACTGAGCTGAGTTCCCTGTGCTTTATAGCACATTTCCACTAGCAACCTATTTTACACATGGTAGTGTATGGATGAACCTAGAGTGTGTCATACAGAGGAAGTAAGTCAGAAAGAGAAAAATATCATAAGCTGTGTGCTGTGCTAAGTTGCTTCAGTCTTGTCTGACTCTTTATGATCCTATGGACTGTAGCCCACGAGGCTCTTCTGTCCATGGGCTTCCCCAGGCAAGAATATTGGGAGAGGGTTGCCATCTGCTACCCAGGGAATCTTTCCAACCCAAGGATTGAACCTGTATCTCCTGCATTGGCAGGTGGATTCTTTACCACTAAGCCACCTGAGAAGGAACTTTCTATTTCCAGAGTCCTGCCCTTATTATCCAACATCTTTCTTGTCTAAACAACTAGATTGAGGTTTTGTCAGAACACTTCCCATTCATTCAGCAGTCCTATCTTCAAATTCAAAGTTGGAAGAAAAGAGAAAATACTGGCTGAGTTTATTGTCTTCTGTGATTTATAATAAACTGTATTGTGAATGATACTAATTTATCCTTAGTTGTTGCAAAAAGAAATAGAAACCTGCAACAAAGAAATAGAAACAACACAGAATTGGTGATATTCCTCAGTGGAGCTTCATAGTGTTATATGAGAAAAATTAAGGGAGACTAAAACAGACTCAAAATTTGGTCCAGGCAATGGCCAGAATAGGAGAAATCCAGACGTGTAATACTGCCTAGAAGTATGGTCTTGAATACTTAACCTGCCTATTAGAAAGCAGATATCCTCCATCAATACCAGTGATTTTTCTGCTGTTTTTCCACCTCTAATAAAATGTGAATGATATTTAAAATTTCCAATCTTTTCTTTCTTTAGACCAAAAATAATATTCTATTTAACTCAGAACTATACGTCTGAATCTACAATAGAATATTTTAGTAGTAAAAGAGTGCATGGCAACCTACTCCAGTATTCTTGCCTGGAGAATTCCATGGACAGGGGAGCCTGGTGGGCTATAGTACATAGGGTTGCAAAGAGTCAGACTCCACTGAAGTGATTTAGCACACATGCAGGTACTCTCTTATTTGAGCTTTTAATATATCTAACCCTGATAAACTTCACTGTGATTCAGCAGGATTGCTGTGAGCCTCTCCTGGGACAGAAAATCACCTAAGGATCCCAACTTTATTTGCAGCCTTTTATCAGGCTATTCACTAGAGCATGCTGTTTTGATACTGACATAGCAATGGCAGTACAATGGAGGCCTTTTCTCTGAATCTGTGAGGCACTACATAAAACCAGGCTGCAGAAAATGTGGCCAGCATGTGAGACCTGATGAGGTGTGTCCACAGGTGGGCCTGCCAGGGCATGTCAGGTGGCATGAAGGCTTTCACTATATCTGCTCTCCACCACAAGGGCACAGTTTGGCCCAGTGCTGCTGCATAAAAGCAGCCAAGGGAGGCATTTGAGAGTGATATATGAAAAGGGGAATTATAAGGTTTGTGTGTTGATATTTTCAGAGAAATTCTAAACTTCAGCAAGTGATGACACTCCATCAATATCCTTCAGTAAAAGACATATAGATACTAACGAATAAATATGCACTGGAGTAAAGGCTTTCAATATCCCCCAGCTACAGTCATTAATTTTGGAAAAACACACCATCTGAAGGGAATGAAAAAACAGATATAATTTTTTCAGGCACAAATACAATTACAAACTCACTTTTTTTTCTTCTTGCTTAGCTCTGAGAAAAATTCATCCTTTTAGGAAAGCATGGCTGACATAAACTCAGGTAGGCCGGCAATGTATTTTTTAAGGAATAAAACCAAATGATGGGTGACTACTGAGGGTACTGACATATTTAAGTGACCAAAGCACAGAGCTGACTGCTTGACACCTCATGGTTTTGTTGTTGCTGAAAATAGTTTTAAGGATTTTTAAATGTAGGTATGGTGCAATTGCTACCCTTGGTTTTCTCGCATGTGTAAATATTAGTCAAAATCTCCCTAATTTCTGTCTTCATTGTTTTCTTTCACTTCCTAAATCATGACCAGAGATTGTTTCATGTGATCATTTTAAAGTAGAAATATTGGTAACTAGTAACTATATGCAGACGTCCCATTTTTAGCCCTACCATGCTCCACCTTGACTGTCTTCCTTGTCTTTAGAAAGAAAAAAAAAAAATCAGAAGTTTTAATGCTATTTCTTACTTAAACTGTCACATCTACCCAACTCGTATTGTAAAAATCTCATTTTATGGGGATGTAGCTATCAAATGAGACAGTGTCTACAAAATGCTCATTTGCAAAACTTTTAAAGAAATTTTCACTGAATCCAATCATGGCATTAAGTTTTTAACTTATTAAGTCTTTCATATAGTTTTCAACCTTTGTGAGAAGCATGTTGAGTCACTCACTGTCATCAGCTCACTGAGAGTAGCTTTACTATTCATACAAAAAGTAGGTAGGACTACCTACTTGAAGTGATTGGGCAATTTTCTCAATGCCAAGTTCTTGATTACAGGCAGCATTCCTTCTAATGAATCTCCAAATAATCTAACAACTACAAAGTTGCCAATAACAAACTTTCTAATTTAGAGTATTTTTATTTTTTAAAAATATCTCAATTTATAATGCATAGGCATAGGTATAGCCCTTTGCTTACAACTCTGTGACTGTCTTGTCATCAGCTTACAGATATTGATCATGGAAACATTTAATCCAATGATGATGCCTACCAAGAACTTAAGTCTCAGGACTAATTGGCAGCAACAATCACCAGGATGTGGACTAGTTAGCTCACAAATCATACTCAGAGGTGAAAAATGCCACTGGTCATCAGACTGAAATAGATATCAGGCACAAGAAGCATGAAAGATTTCAGATCAAAAATAGAACTTTAAAAGACTGTTAAGAGAATTAAAATATATAAATGGATACAGTAAAAATGAGTTTTTACATTGGCCATTTTAGTGGAGAAAAAAGACTTTAAAGGCTTTAACTAGAGTAAGCCTACACTGAAAAAAATTAGGATATTTATTTAAGTGTGCAAAATTGTGAGGATATACTACAGTTGCTTTTTTTTTAACAAAAGAAAGCTATTTTTCATTTCAGTGTTATAGAAATGTATTTCTTTCTGATAACTGCAGAGTTGCAATGTGTGAACACAGGAAAATTACTTAATTTCTGGGTACCTCAGTTTCCTCATCTATAAATTAAAATCGTGATACTACTCACATCAGAAAATTGCTATAAAGACCAATGGAGTTAAGATATGTAGTACAGGCTCTGGTACATAGTAAAAGCTTTAGAAGTATTTGTTGATATTGTAATATTATTCAATATATTATAATGTAGTCAAGCATTCAATAAATGCTGAGAATTCAGTGGTTAGCAAGATAAAGTTCCTACTTTCATATAGCTAACGTTCTATGGTGAGGACAAATTTCCATTTTGAATCTACATAGAGGCCATTTTACATATGAATAGAGAGTCTGCTTTCTAACAAAGCAACTGCTCAGAAAAAGTTTTTTTTTAATTTAAGTTGATTTATTTTAATTGGAGGCTAATTTACAATATTGTATTGGTTTTGCCATACATCAACATGAATCCGCCACGAGTGTACACGCAATGAGTGAACACAGGGAACGTGTGCAGCAAGAAAATATAGGACTCTTCACAGCGAAGTTTAAAATCCTGTTCTTCAAGGAGCAACAGCAATTTAAAAAAAAAAGCTCTGGTTTGTAGTATTTGTCAATTTCCATGGAGTAAATACTCTCCCCCTGGCTGATTTCAAGTTATCAATGTGATATGACTGAGTGGTGGAGGTGGGAAGGAATACCCTATATGCATCCCATTGCACCATCCAGATTTTCAAAACAGAGATATGATACATAGAAACACTTTAGAGAAATAGTACAATGTAGTAAAATAATTAGAAACTGATATATTTTGAGTCTTTATGACTTCTGATTTTATTAACTATACACATATAATTTCATTTGTATTATGGCAATTCTTAATAACCAGCTTACAAAATTTCTGATTATTTAGCAGTTAGCTTTCATGAACCAGGATAGCCACTTCCAGCACACAACTGCTCCTAAGCTCGTGCATGCTGAATCTCTTCAGTGGTGTCCACTCTCCACTAGTGCCATCTGGGAAGTCTCGCTTCCCAAGCACAATCCTACCTAAATGAGAGTTCCCAGCTTCTGTTCTTAGATTTTACCATGTAACCTAGCAAAGTAAGGTAGAAAATCAACATTTAAAGTTTCTTTACTGTTGATGAATCTAAATTCTGAAAAAGTACAAAAACTGACAGAAATAGATTGCCTTAACATTGATTTCTACATCAAACAGAAAGGCTTTACAAGTGTTTCCAGTTCAGTGATTTCTCTCATGCTGTACTACGCATTGACAACTTGTCTTATTAAAAGAAATCAGGTAGCCACACCATCTATGGACTTGAACAGTTATCATTTGGGAGCACAATGAAGAAAGGTGCTTAGAAGAGGATGTGTTTCAGTCTAGGAATTCACAGAGATGGCTTCAGGCCTAAAACCTTGCTCCATGTGCCTACAGCAAGCAATCAAGGGAGCTCTAATAAAAAGAGTGCACATTTTTTATGATCCAGCAGCCTTTAACATAGACCCTAAGGGAATGTCCTGTTAAAAGAGTTGGAAAGAATTAAATTTAGAATCTGGACAGGAGACACTGAATGAAATGAAGCAGCATTTATGTTTTTAGAACTCCCACCTAAAGATAATAGATTAGATTTGTTGGACTTAATCAGGAGATTGCAAAGTCTTTACATTTGAAAACTCTCTCTTCTGGAATCTGAGGAATGTTCTCATAGTGGCTCACCACAAAGATTAAACTCTGCCTTTTGAAGAAAAAAAAAAGTTGCTGTTTTGATCACAGAACAAACAGATCCCCAGGAAAGAAGGACCACCCGCTCAGAAAGACCCCTACAAGGAAGGCAGCTTGAGAAGTAAATCTGCCTGTAATTTTTGTTAATAAGACAAACCCAATGACATAAATTGACAGAAATCTAAAGCCACATGATAGTGTTTTTTCCTATATTAAAGTGATAAATTAGTTAAACAGTGTGGGTTTTATTGCTTTTAAGTGTTGACTGCAAAGGGTTTGTATATTTCTGTAGAGTTTACAAAGTATATTAACATTCACTATATCAAATGATTCTCAGAAAAACTGAGAGTTTTTTTTTTTTTTCTTTTCTATAAACTCACAATTTATAGATAGGAAAATGGCTTCAGAACTTAAATGACTCACCCAAGTTTTGATTTAGGAAGGCAGAAGAGCCAAAACTCACATACAGATTTTCTTGTACAAGTCTAGAGCAGGGTTTGGAAACTCTTTTGTGAATGACCAGTCAGTAAGGATTCTCAACATCGTAGGCGGTAGGTCTCTGAGACGACAACTGAACTGTGTAGTCAAAGTGTAGAAGTAGTCATGGACATGGCTGTCTTCCCATAAAACTGTATTTTCAAAACCAAGAAGCAGACCAGAGTGAGCCTTGTGTCAGACCGCAGTTCACTCACACTTGGTTAGAGGAAAGAGCTTAGATTGACACCGAACATTTGTGTGATAAAGTGTGAGTTACACAACCTCATTTTGTCTCCTCTTCCTTATCCATAAAGTAAAGACAATTATACCTACTTCATCAAGATATTCTAAGACTTAAACCCGGTAACACATACTAAGCACTTAATGCCATACCTGGCCCAATGTGTAAGTACATATCCACAGTCCCCTCATTTTCTTCCCATCTCATCATTTATTCTTCTTGAAAAGCATCTAATAAATATCCCCCATACTATAATTAACTGGAATATCCTTGATTCAGTTTCTCTTCTCAGTTTTTTTTTTCCTCTTTTCTTCTCTTGCATGTTTTTCAAATGTTCATATTATATTCATTTTATGAGATTGCAGTAACAAATGACCACAGTCTAGGTAGCTGAAAACAAAAGAAATTTATTCTCTTACAGTTCCTGAGTCTAGAAGTCTGCAATCTATGTCAGCAGGCTCACACTCTCTGAGACCGTAAGTATAATCCTTCCTTGCCACTTCTAGCTTCTACCAGTCACTGTAATCCTTGGCATTCCTTGGCTTCCAGTTGAATGGCTCCAATCTCTTGTCCTGTCATCTCATGACACTCTCCTCCTCTTGGAAGGACATCAGTTGTATTGGACTACAGCTCACCCTAATGACCTCATCTGAACTTGATGACCTCTGTAGAGACCCAGTGTCCAAAAAAGATCACATTCACAGGTACTAAGAGTTAAAACGTCAACATAATTTTTGAGAGGGACACAATTTAACTCATAGCACGTTACCACGGCCATCATCTTCCTTGTGTAGACTTTCTTGATAAGACAGAAAAAAGCAAGAGAAATAGATGTAATTCCCATTGATCTTTACAGAAAAACATAAGGACTCCATGTAATTTTCTAATTAACTGGTTTCTCATACCCAATATTCAAAATTATCAACAAATGATTATGATTTGGTACTTAACTCTAAATCAAAAATTGTCTGCATGCCAAATAAAACAGCAGTCTGCCACTGTCTGACACACCATAGAAATCCTCAGATATTACTTTAAGAAATGCCAAAATTAGATACTTATTTTTAATCATTCATAAAATGAATTGTTTGCTAGTTATATCAGTTAAGATATGTTTTATTCCTGGTAACAACAACAACAACAACAACAAAAAAACAGAATTTAAACTGCTTTAAACAATTAGCAAAATCTATTGTTTCTCTTAATGCTGACAGTATAAAATGTCAAGGCTGACTAGATTCTACAGCTTTAAAAAATAAAATAGTCTGATTCTCCACTCCATTTCCCATGTGTCATGTTCATCCGTAGACTGCCTTCTCTTTTATTTCCAATGCCAACAATTTCTTAGGGCTCCATTTTCCCATGTTGACTTTAAAGCCAAGAAGAGAAAGTTGTTTCCTAAAATTTATCTCAGAGTTGACAGAAACTATCTTTTTGAGAAACATGAATTAAATCTCTTTTATGCTACAATGGCTAAAATTAAGTCATGGTTGTTCTGGAATCAATAACTGGCAAGAGGATGACATGTTGTATACTCAATTGCTGAAGTGAAAATAATAGTCTTAAAGCACATGGGCAGCACCAGGTAAAGTAGATAGGGGGCTTCCTTGGTGATTCAGTGGCTAAGAGTCCACCTTGCAATGCAAGAGACATGAGTTCAATCCCTTGTCAGGGAACTAAGATGCCACATGCTGCAGAGCAACTAAGCCCCCATCACAACCCTTGAGCCTGGGTGCTGCAACTGAAGAGTCTGTGTGCCATACGCAGAGGATCCCATATGATGCAATGAAGATCCCAAGTGGTGCAGTTAACACAAGATGCAACCAAATAATAAACATATTTTTTAAGTAGAGACTTCCCTGGTGGCTCAGACAGTAAAGTGTCTGACTACAATGCGGGAGACCCAGGTTCAATCCCTGGGTCAGGAAGATCTCCTGGGGAAGGAAATAGCAACCCACTCCAGTATTCTTGCCTGTAAAATCCCATGGACAGAGGAGCCTGGTAGGCTACAGTCCATGTGGTCACAAAGAGTCGGACATGACTGAGCGACTTCATTTCACTTCACTTCAAAGGAGATAGTTGAGAGAAAACTGAGGAAATTACTGAACTACTAGAATGGACATTGCAAAACATTGCTGTATATATTAGCATTCAATCAGTAGGGGGGTGGGTGTGTGTGTATGGAGAGAGAGAGATTAAGAAAAGAGATGTTGGTGTAGTACAAGGAATTGACTTTTGTGATTGCAGGCACCAGATTAGCAAGTTGAAAGTCTACAGAAAAAGTCAGTAAAAGATCATGAGTCCTCTAGAACCCCATAAACAAAAGTCATTCATAATCTTAAAACTCAGAGAAAGCTTAAGTCCTCTTTTAAGCGTTCACCTGAATAGGTCAGTCCTATTCAGAATAATGTTCCTTTTCTTTACCATAAAGTTCCTGATGAGGGACTGTAATCATATCTGTGTAATTCCTTCATGGGAGCTCCTCTATTGGTATTTGATTGAAAGACTTAGTACCTTAGTTCAGCCTAGCCAAGTTCATACAATGAAAAGTCTCACAGTGGCTGAGACTTGGTCCTCTATTTCAATTTTAAAAATTGTTATTTTTAGCTGGACAAATTGCCAGTTAGATAAAATAATACATTTCCGATTTCTCTGGTACCTGCATGTAGCTCTTTAAATAGCTTCTGGCCAATATGATGTAAATGGAAATACTTTATGGAATTTCTGGAATATCACTTTAAAGAAGCAAAGTAACTTTTCTGATGACTTTTGTTTTTGCTGATGCCTGGAATTTTGATGCAATGGGCAGAGTTCAAGCAGCCTCTTGAGCAATGTGTGTGTGTGATGAGTCGTCAGTAATGTCCAACTCTTTGCAGCCCATGGACTTCAGCCTGCCTGGCTCCACAGTCCATGAAATTTTCCAGACAAGAATTCTGACGGCTGCCATTTCCTTCTCCAGGGGATCTTCCTGACCCAGGGATTGAATCTGCAACTCCTACGTCTCCTGCTTTGGCAGGCGGATTCTTTACCATGGAGCCATCTGGGAAACCTTGGGCAATATGATTAAATGCTAAATCTGCTGTAATAACATCAAGATAGAAATCAGAAATCGTGATACCAATGAACTACCAGGCCAATCATGGAGTGCTCTACTTTGGACATCTTTGACATGAAATAGAAATAAACTTCTATATTGTTTAATCTCTTATTTGGGCATTTATATTACAACCAGCCAAACAAACCCCAACTAACACTGGGAAGAAACCACAATATCCACTAAACTATGATAAAATTGAAACAACTTTTCTATTATGATGCCAAAGCAATATTACATTACCAATTGAGGAGACAATACCTTTAAATTTTTTTTTAAAGTTAAGCATTTTTGAATTTTACAGGTTGGTTAAAGTCTAAAAATGCAAGGAGAAAAAAACTCATGCTATTTGTAAAGCTGATATGCTGGACTGCATGTAAAGGCAGGAAGGGCACTAATAAGATTCCTCTAATTTAAAGGGTAGTTAACCCAATTGATGCAGGAAAGTTCAAATTATCCTGAGAGCCAATACCTCTATTGTACTAGAGTCTGTAATATTATTAAGACAAAACCCAGGCCTGTTAATAAAAATTACATAGGCTTATTGTAGTTCAAACAAAGAAAATATACTTTTAAATTAACGTAATTAAGCAAAGAAGATATCAGTTCCTTTCTTAAAATATATATAAATTATTCTTTAAATTATAAATCTGTGTTTCATTACACAGAAAATGAAAGCTTTGAAGGCAAGTTATATCATAAGCAAATGAAGAAATACATACTGAAGAAATGAAGAAAAGGAAAGGAAAAAAGTTTTTTGTTTAGTCTGCTCTATCTCAATGTCATCAACTTTTCCAGGTTTTGGGATAGTTTTCTTGTATTCCTGTTTTGTTCTTCTTGAATTTTAAGAAAATTGTATAGGTTAGGTTTCATTAAAATTTAATCATAAGTGTATGACTGATTAATTTTTTGAAGTATTGTTTTTTGTGTGTGATTTACATGAAATAAAGTGGTTTACACATTTTTTTTTAACACATTTCTGTGATTTACTGCAACTTTTGGATCATGGTTCAATTTAGCCAATATCCCTCTCCATGAAAAGGAAAATAAAATGACTCATTGTGAAACTGATGAATATTGGAGAAGGTTTCTTATGGTTTTATACAAAATTCAGCATCAGACCAGAAAGAATCATGGGAAACCATAAGTCTTTCAGGAAGATTTTAGAGAGTTGCTGGCTTCAATAAGTCAGAGCTCATAGGAGGTTACACCGGAACAAAAGCTGTGGCATTCTATTCCATCAGACTCCTTATACTGGCCAATTATTAACATTATTCAACTGAAAAATCTGTATCCAACTGATGTACAAAGAATCTCCTGCTGTCTACTTTGTTGTCTTAGTGTTTTTTTTCCTTAACAGACTGTCTTATTTGAACCTAAAAAACCTTTGTAAAAGATTGTTGTACAAATGCTTTCTGAAGCATGCTGTCATAGAAAAATGCATGCACATCTTGTAAAAGGGCTTTTCTGGTCTTCTCTCCAGAGCACAAATTATAAACACACCTCCCACCTCCTCTTTTAAACCACAAGTCACTATTGGCAAAGTCTAGAAAGTATTATAATCACTCAAACTGAAGATGAACCAATCCACAACCTCCTAATATGAAAATATGCATTTTATACAAAATGTTTAGTAAATTGGTTGTTCTATATCCCAGATGGCTCTACAATTTTTGGCTCATAACAAGGTAGTGGTTTTTTAATTGGCCTTAGAGGGAAGCTGAGATTTTCACTGCATGGGTTGGCCATCTTAATAGCATCTGTGACATTGCATGGCTCAAAGTCTGAAGATAATTTTTTTTTTGTTGTTGTTAGAGCAGGCTAATTATTCCTTTCTATGGAAAAGTGAAAATGTGATTTGTCTGATTGGGTTATACTTAGACTGACAATGACTTTATTCTTATAAGACAAAGAATTTTCCATCACTGTAGATTTCTGGTAGTGCAAAAAGGCTAACTACAAAATGAACAAATAACATATACATACACAAACTAACAAAATCAAAATGTCATTTCCAGGCTTCCAGTTTCAGCTATGATATATGAAGAACTTGGACATGTTCAATCTCATCCTTTTAAAAGGAAAAAATCTTAACAAACTAAACAGTAATAACTGTTCTTGGATTCAGTAGAAAAGAGAGGATGCAGGGCATACTGCCGTCCTGAAAGCTGCAAAAATATTTGCATCCAGAGAGATGTAAACCCAAGTTCTGTTTACCTGGAACAGAAGTTGCTGGAGCCACAAACCAGTAGGAACACATAAGAGGTAACTGTGAGGAGCTGCATGAGGCTGAGTGAATCCTAGAATGACAATAAGACATTACTGGGCCTGCAGTAATTTGTGGGTTTTCCCTACAGGAATACCAACAGGTCCATATGGTAAAGATCTGAGAAAAGTGCCCTCGAGTTTCTGGAATGGGAAAGGGAAGAGTAATCATTTTAAAATATACCCAATGTTTCTCTATAACATAGATCTCTGTTCCCAAGGAAAAGATGACCAGGATCATATCCCTACTAGGGGAAGGCATTATACTCAAACTCAAGTCACCTGGGGTGGAAGAGGGGAGGATGGGTAGATATAGTCAACAGGGTTCACACCTTCAAGGAAATAGATTAGAAACCCTGTTGTCAGGCTTCTCTGGTAGCTGAGTGGTGAACAATATGACTGATGGTGCAGAAGACGCTGGTTTGATCCCTGGTCTGGGAAGATCCCACAAGCCTCAGAGCCATGAGACCCATGCATAAATGTTGACTCCATGCTCTGAAGCCTGAGAGCCATAGCTGCTGAGTCTATGTGCCATGACTGTGGGCCCTAGAGCCTGTGCCTGTAGGGGGGGATGCCACCACAATGAGAAACCTGAAGACCTTGATTAGAGAATGGCTCCCACTCCATTCCCTGCTTTGTGGGCCCCAACTAAAAGAAAAGCCCACAAATCCAAAAACACCCAGCAGAGCCAAAAATAAATATATAAGTAAAAAGAAACCCTGTTGTCAGGAAAAGGAGTAGGGAACAAAGAGGCAGAAGTCTATACTACCAGAGAAATATTTGTGGTGATCACAGCCTTGAAACAAGCCTACTACAAAATGTAAATTTATTCAGAAGATTATAGAATTCTTCCTCTCCTTCACATTTGACATTCACACCAATGAATTCTGAGATGATAACAGTGAAACAGCTGCAAGACAAGAACTCTCTAAGTTTAGAATTACCAAAGAAAGCCAAACACAAGAAAGAATACAAAACAAACACACTTAGAGGAATTTGAAGCTAGTGGCACCTATAAAAGTTTAGTTGAAACTCTAAACAAAGCAGAACCCCCTAACCAGATTAACAAATTATCAAAATGAAGTCCTATTTTCCTAAGTTTCTATTATCTGAAGCAATGTGTCTGATTTTCAACAACAAAATAAATTGCAAGGCATACCAAATGGCAAGGAAAACCACAATCTGAAGAGACACAAAAATCATCAAAGTTAGACTCAGTTATGACAGAGGTGCTGGAATTATCAGAGAATTTAAAATAGTTATGATTAGTATGCTAAAGACTCTAATGGGAAAAGTAAATAATGTGAAAGAACAGATGAGCAATATAAGCAGAGAAATAAGACCTCTAAGGAATAAAATCAAAAGAAACTGTTGAGTAACAGAAAACAATGTAACAGAAATGAAAAATGCCTTCAGGTGGCTTATCAGTAGACTCAACATGACCAAGGAAAGAATTATGGTGGACTTTTCACCAGAAAACTTGGAAGAAAAGAAATAGTGTAGTAAAATATTTGGATTATTGAAAGAAAAACCTACTAACCTAGAATTTTATATCCAGTAAAAATATCTTTCAAAAATGAAGAGGTAAAAAGCCTTCTTAGATAAACTGAAATAATTCATTTCTAGCAAATATTCTCTGCAAAAATAATGTTTAAAATAGATCTTCAAGCAGAAAATTACAGGTCAGAAACTTTTATCTATTTAAAGACCAGGGAAAGAATAAATAAAATTAAAATATAATATTTTGTTTATCTTATTATTAGTAAATTAAAAATATAACTGTATATTTAAAAATAATAGTAATGATAAATCAGATGATTATAGCAAATATTATACATTAAAAGAATGACAGAAATGTGACAAAGAACAGAAGGGAGAAATGCACATTCTGTTCCGAGTTAACTATACTACATGCACAATTGTGTTATAATCTGAAAATAAATTTAGATGTTAAAAAATGTATATTGTAACTGCTTAAAAATTTTTAGAACACGCAGCAGAAGTTTTGCAAATATTTTGAACCAAAGGAAAATGACAGCACAATTTACCAGCAATTGTGTAATGCAGTATAAGGAATGCTTAGAGGGAAATTTATAGTGTAATAATGCATTTATGTTTTAGATGAAAGACATAAAATTAATAACCTAAACTTCCACTTTAGGAACCTAGAGAGTAAAGAGCAACTTAAGGCTAAATAAATAAAGAAAGAAAATAATAAAATTTAAAATAGAAATTAATGAAATTGACAATAGAAAATCAATAGTAAAAGACTGAAGCAAAAGTTGACTCTGAAAGATCAATAGTTAAAAAAAATCTTCAGCTGGGTTAATAAAAAAATAAATAAGTATTACTAATGTCAGAAATGAAAGAGAGATCATTATCAGTTCACTTCAGTCGCTCAGTCGTGTCTGACCCTTTTTGACACCATGAATCACAGCACGCCAGGCCTCCCTGTCCATCACCATCTCCCGGAGTTCACTCAGACTCACTCCATTGAGTCCGTGATGCCATCCAGCCATCTCATCTTCGGTCGTCCCCTTCTCCTCCTGCCCCCAATCCCTCCCAGCATCAGGGTCTTTTCCAATGAGTCAACTCTTCGCATGGGTAGCTAAATTACTGGAGTTTCAGATTTAGCATCATTCCTTCCAAAGAAATCCCAGGGCTGATCTCCTTCAGAATGGACTGGTTGGATCTCCTTGCAGTCCAAGGGACTCTCAAGAGTCTTCTCCAACACCACAGTTCAAAAGCATCAATTCTTTTGCGCTCAGCCTTCTTCACAGTCCAACTCTCACATCCATACATGACCACAGGAAAAACCATAGCCTTGACTAGACGGACCTTAGTCGGCAAAGTAATGTCCCTGCTTTTAAGTATGCTATCTAGGTTGGTCATAACTTTTCTTCCAAGGAGTAAGTGTCTTTTAATTTCATGGCTGCAGTCACCATCTGCAGTGATTTTGGAGTCCCCAAAAATAAAGTCTGACACTGTTTCCACTGTTTCCCCATCTATTTCCCATGAAGTGATGGGACTGGATGCCATGATCTTCATTTTCTGAATGTTGAGCTTTAAGCCAACTTTTTCACTCTCCTCTTTCACTTTCATCAAGAGGCTTTTTAGTTCCTCTTCACTTTCTGCCATAAGGGTGGTGTCATACTAACATCCTGAACATTCAAAAGTTAAAAGAATACTGTGAATAGTATGCCCAGAAATATAACTAGGTTAAATGGTTAAATTTCTTAAAAGACATAGACTACTAAAATTTATTCAAGGAGAGATAAATTATGTGAATAATTCCATGTCTATTAGAGAAAGTGAATCAATTCTTAATAACTTCCTGAAAAGAAAATTCCAGACGTAGACTGTTTTATTTGTGAATTGTACTAAAAAAAGGAGTGAACAGTTCCTAAGATATTCTAAGAAGCCATAATTTCTTTAATACAATTTTTTAAAAAGATAAAGATGTTACAAGAAATGAAAAATATAAATCAGTATGTCTCACAAATTCAAAAGTCCTCAACAAAATACTAGTATATTAAATCCAAAAACAATGCATAAAGATATTATACATCACAACTAATTGAGATTTATTCCAAGTATGTTTCAATCTAAAGCCATCCATGTAAACTTCATATTATTCAGCTAAAAAGAAAAGTCATCTGTTTAATGGAGATAATAAAAACACTTGACAAACCCCAAAACTTTTCTAGAAGGGAAGATAAAATTAAGGATAAATATCTGGGCTCTATGTGCTTAAAAAAAAGCTAAACTTAAGAGCAAGTTTTCCTATATAACTTATCACTGGTCTCACTAGGAAGCAGTTCTACACAGATATTTCTGGCCAATGATAACCATATAATCAATTAACTGAGTCAAATTCACTTGTTTGAAATATAAATATGACAGTTCATATACTTCAAAAATTCCTTCCAGTACAAATATCTAGAATTGTTAAATAAACTATAGTGAATGTTATTTTAAATGCATGGTGAAGGTGAAGGTGAAGTCACTCAGTTGTGTCCGATTCTTTGCGACCCCGTGGACTGTAATGTTCTAGGCTTCTCTGTCCATGGGATTCTCCAGGCAAGAATACTGGAGTGGATTGCCATTTCCTTCTCCAGGGGATCTTCTCGACCCAGGGATTGAACCCAGGTCTCCCGCATTGGAGGCAGACGCTTTAACCTCTGAGCCACCAGGGAAGCCCACATTTTAAATGCATATTTAATAGCATCTCCTAGAATGTGAGTGAAGTGATTAGGGGAGAATATAACAGAAAACCAGAGTGATAAGCAGTAAGAAGCTCTAGGGAATTGTCAATGCTAATAACTTTAGTGCTTTAATGTTTATTTGCATACAAGTGAGAAGGTCCTGAGGTCATATATATTGAGAAATTGGAATTAAAAGTTTGAGATAAGTAATGAACATATTCATATACATATACACACACAGTCAAAGTCAAGACCCTGGAGAATAACTTTGAGAGAAAAAAAATTCTATCCCCTGCAGAGGAAATCAAAACAGCCTTTCTTTGCCTATGTTCTCAACAGAGGAAAAAAATGTACATTTCTAGGAAATTAAAAAATACATTCTTTTAATCCATGTGGTTCTGTGTTTTAGTTAACAATTTTCCCATCATGTGGAAACACATGCTAAAATTTAACAAGGACTTTTGTAACTAGCCAGTGATAGCCTGAAGCTCCTGGCAGAAGAACAAAACAAACAAGCAAACAAAACTGGAAGAAAGTTTGTAAACCCAGAACACAGAAAATACTTTTTCTCTCCTCTCTCTCTGGTTCTGTCCTCTCCATCTTTTCCCTTTCTTTCTCTTTTTAAACATGTAATCCCATTCAAGATGAGTTCACAGTCAAAAATTGCAAAACACATAAAGAAACATTCACTAATAGTGAAAGTGAGCATTAAAAAAACAGCAGAATAATAGATTCAATTTTGAAATCATAGAACAATCTGAAAAGGAAAACTCATTTATTTAAATTGTTAAAGAAAAAACTGTAGCAATACAATATTCAAATTTTAAAAAGATACACAGAATAGAAGTTGAAGTGTATAACATAGATATCAAAATGCAAAACGAATGGGTAAACAGCAAATTTGGCTCACCTAAAATAGACTCAGCAAATTAAAAGATAAAAATGAGGAAACCACAACATGTCCCTATGCAACAGGGAGAAGTAAGACACAGCATGTATAAAAAAGAAGTTAAAATATATATAGAAGAAAATGAGAAGAGCTGATATACATTTAATAGAGAAGAGAAAAATAGAGTAAGAAACTTAAATAAAAGATGATAGCTGAAGACTCTCCAAATATTATAAAAATCCTACATCATCAGCATCAAGAAAATCAAGTCTCAAAGATGTGAAATAAAAACAATTCTATAATTAGACACAGCATGATGAAACTACATTAAACTAAAAAACAAAACAAAGAAAAGAAAAATACTTAAAAGATGAGAAGATATCTCTATAAGCTGTTCTAAAAACAGAATTTGTCATACCAACAATACCTTCAATCTGTTAAGATAAAATAATTTTGAACTAAAACTTCTATTTCCATTTAGGTGATAATTTAAAATTGCACATAAATAAAAGGCATATCCCAATAAAGATGAAATTTTTTTATTCAAAAACTCTTTGAATATTACTCTTTTTAATTTAACCCAATTACATTGAAAGATATACTTGAGGGAAAAGGTAGTCAAATAAAAAATTCAAATAAATAAAATTAAAGATGCAATGAATACTTTTTAAAAATATATGCATGTTAATGACATGTGCATAAAAGAATTACAATAAAAAAATAAGCAATTTTAATTTATTAATAAAGCAAACCAATACAGGAAAGCAATAGCATGTAAAACAGATGAGAGAGTATTGGAGGCTAATGGTCAATTATGATTAGGAATTGGGAAATGAGAATAGATAGTGATGAACTACATAGATAAGAGACAGATTGATTTTAAGAAACTGGCTCAGAAACTTGGAGGCCTGGTGAATCCAAAATCTGCAGGATAGGCTGGCAAGCTGAATGCTCAAGGAAGAGATACAGTCCAAGTAAAGGCATTCTGCTGGCTGAATTATGTCTTGCTTGGAAAGGTCAGTCTTTGTCTTATTATTAAGGCCTTCAAGTGATTGCTTGAGACCCACCCACATTTTGGAAGGTAAGTTGCCAATTTAAATGTTAATCTCATTCAGACACACCCTTATAGACACACCTAGAATAATGCTTGACCAAATATGTGGGTGTTATAGCCAAGTTGACATGTGAAATCAACCAACACAACACACAAAAGTTTAGACAAAACAAGCAAAAAACAATATCAATGCAAGAAGAGACCGGAAACGAGAAGAAAACCATGAAATAAGGCAACAGCATTGTTTAAAAGTGCAGTTTAAGAGTGCACAAATATAAATCTAAAAATAATGTTTAAAATAATATCTATATATCAACTTCATTGTTAAAAACAAATTCAGAAGAATTTTACATCCAGTAAGACAGTAAAAAAAATTAATCTGAGAGGCACTCTTGCTGCAAATAACTAGATCTTGCAGAAAACAAATTTTTATTGTAACTCTGTGCTTTCAGGAAGAAAAGAAAATCTCTAAAGGCCACCCACACACACTCCCTAAAAAAAAAAAAATACAGAACATGGTTCAAAATATTTAGCAGTAAACACCTCCACTTGAAAGAGAGTTTTCTTAAGGGCAAAAGACTAAATAGTCACTAAAAGAAGAAGAATAATCATGGAATGAGTGGCACTATAAAGGGGAAGAGCATGAGGCTTCCATGTTAGGCAAGGACCTTAGAAAGGGGACAAATTGATCACAGGCTGGTAGCATTCCTGTTTTATATGATGAAGTTTGTCAAAGTATGAAAGTGTTAGTTTCTCATTTGTGTCTGACTCATTGTGACCCGATGGACTGTACAGCCCACCAGGCTCCTGTGCCCATGGAATTCTCCAGGCCCAAATACTGGAGCCATTCCCTTCTCCAGGAGATCTTCCTGATGGAAAGATTCCTAAAATAGCAGTTTTCAAATACTGAACAATTTGTGGAACAAGCCTCTGATTCCTGAGAAGAAAAAGCTATATGAATGAAATTTACTATTGCCCTAATTTTGTCCAGGAGGAACTTTCAGGGTAGTAAATCCTGAAAGTTTAGTGTAGTCTCACTAAATTGAGGAGATTGGAATTGAGGATTAGAATTTGACATAGCTGAGAGGACTGGAATTTGCGTGGCAGAAAATCAGAAATGGAGGAGATAGACAAAGCAATAGCCCCAGAATTTGGCATTCCTGTGAATCTGTGCTGAGATCTAAACTCTGGATGCAAAGAATGCAATTTAAAATGTCCAATAACCACAGATTATTGGGAAACATTCCATTTCCAAACAGTGAGAATGAAAAATCCTACTTGATATTCAGGGCTTTCAATAAACACTGTATATCTTAACAGGAGAGCAAAACTAGTCTAGATTAAGACTATTCTAGATGCACTTTAACAAAACATAAACCAAACTCAAAAGGATTACGATAACCCATATTTAATTTAACTGACTGCCAGAACAAATTCAGAAGGAAACCATAAAATCCAGCATCAATGACATAAATTTTAATACATCCTTTATGTAATAAAAAATTAACTAAAATGTGAAGAAACAGGAAAATGGGAACTATCACCATGAGAAAATTCAGTAAATTAATAACTAGAAAGCGAACAAAAATGAGAGAGACGATGGAATTATCAGACAAGAAGTAAGCAAGAGTTCCTATGAATATGTTCAAGAATATAAGGGAAATATGAATATAATGAGAAAGGAAAAGAATATTTTTTTAGAAGAATAAAATGGAACTAGTAGAAAGGAAAAAGGATCTGAAATGAAAACTTCAGTTGATGAGTTTAGCAGCAGAATGTACATTGTAGAAATTCAGTTCAGTTTAGTTCAGTCGCTCAGTCATGTCTGACTCTTTGCGACCCCATGAATCACAGCACGCCAGGCCTCCCTGTCCATCACCAATTCCCGGAGTTCACTCAAACTCATGTCCATTGAGTCAGTAATGCCATCCAGCCATCTCATCCTCTGTCGTCCCCTTCTCCTCCTGCCCCCAATCCCTCCCAGCATCAGGGTCTTTTTCAATGAGTCAAGTCGTCACATAAGATGGCCAAAGTATTGGAGTTTCAGCTTTAGCATCAGTCCTTCCAATGAACACCCAGGACTGATCTCCTTTAGGATGGACTGGTTGGACCTCCTTGCAGTCCAAGGGACTCTCAAGAGTCTTCTCCAACACCACAGTTCAGAAGCATCAATTCTTCAGCACTCAGCTTTCTTCACAGTCCAACTCTCACATCCATACACCACCACTGGAAAAACCATAGCCTGGACTAGATGAACCTTTGTTGGCAAAGTAATATCTCTGCTTTTTAATGTGCTGTCTAGCTTGGTCATAACTTTCCTTCCAAGGAGTAAGCATCTTTTAATTTCATGGCTGTAATCACCATCTGCAGTGATTTCGGAGCCCAAAAAACTAAAGTCTGACACTTTCCACTGTTTCCCCATCTACTTCCCATGAAGTGATGGGACCAGATGCCATGATCGTTTTCTGAATGTTGAGCTTTAAGCCAACTTTTTCACTCTCCTCTTTCACTTTCATCAAGAGGCTTTTTAGCTCCTCTTCACTTTCTGCCATAAGGGTGATGTCATCTGCATATCTGAGGTTATTGAATATCTCCAGGCAATCTTGATTCCAGCTTGTGCTTCTTCCAGCCAAGCGTTTCTCATGAGGTACTCTGCATAGAAGTTAAATAAGCAGAGTGACAATATACAGCCTTGACGTACACCTTTTCCTATTTGGAACCAGTCTGTTGTTCCATGTCCCGTTCTAACTGTTGCTTCCTGACCTGCATACAGATATCTCAAGAGGCAGGTGAGGTGATCTGGTATTCCCATTTCTTTAAGAATTTTCCACAGTTTGTTGTGATCCACACAGTCAAAGGCTTTGGCACAGTCAATAAAGCAGAAGTAGTTTTTTTTTTTTTTTTCTCATCAGGCTTCCCTGGTGGCTCAGAGGTTAAAGCGTCTGCCTCCAATGTGGGAGACCCAGGTTCGATCCCTGGGTTGGGAAGATCCCCTGGAGAAGGAAATGGCAATCCACTCCAGTATTCTTGCCTGGAGAATCCCATGGACGGAGAAGCCTAGTACGTTACAGTCCACCGGGTCGCAAAGAGTCAGACACGACTGAGCGACTTCACCTTCAGACGTTTTTCTGGAACTCTTGTTTTTCCAATGATCCATCAGATGTTGGCAATTTGATCTCTGATTCCTCTGCTTTTTCTAAATACAGCTTAAACATCTGGAAGTTCACAGTTCACATACTGTTGAGCATTACTTTCCTAGTGTGTGAAATGAGTCCAATTGTGCAGTAGTTTGAGCATTCGTTGGCATTGCCTTTCTTTGGGATTGGAATGAAAACTGACCTTTTCCAGTCCTGTGGCCACAAAAAAAAAAAAAAAAGGAAGGGAATATTGAAAGAGAAATCTAGAGACTCAGTGGCAAAAGAGGGAAATATGAAGCAGACAACCATGTAAGTCCAAGAGGAAGAGAGACAGAAAAAAGTATTAAAAATCATTGCCAAAAATTTCCAAAGTTGATAAAATCTACAAAGCCAGAGACTCAAGAAATTCAGTGAAGAAAGTCGTGGTTGTAGTTCAGTTGCGTTTGACTCTGCAACTCCATGGAATGCACATCCAGGCTTCCCGTCCTTCACTGTCTCAGCGAGTTTGCTCAAACTCAGTCCATTGAGTCGATGATGCCATCCAACCATCTCATCCTCTGTTGCCCACTTCTCTTCCTGCCCTCAATCTTTCCCAGCATCCGGGTCCTTTCCAATGAGTCAGCTTCTCGCATCAGGTGGCCAGTTTTGGGACTTCAGCTTCAGCATCAGTCCTTTCATGTTGGTTAACCATCTTGGTTATCTGGGTCATTATGACCTTTTTTGTGTTGTTCTTCTGTGCATTCTTGCCAGCTCTTTTTAATCCCTTTTACTTCTGTTAGTTTTTTACTGTTTCTGTCCTTTATTGTGCCCATCCTTGTATGAAATGTTCCGTTAAAGAAATAATAAGCTCCACTATTAAAAATAACAATAAATTTAAAAGGATGAAATTATGGAATAAGTTCTTTGATCAGATGGTAATGTATAAAATTTAATTCCAGAAACTTGTCTAGAGAATCTGCAAATGTTTGGAAGTTAAGAATACCCTTTTTAAAAATCTTGTATTAATCATAAGGGAATTCAGAAAGAGAGGCACAAAATATCAATATTTGTGGGTTGAAATTATAGCAGAAAGGTAATAACAAAGATGAGCTAAAACAAGTATAATAGAAAACAAACAATAAATAAAAATCAATGAAATGAAAGGCTAAATATTTATAAAGATCAGTAAGATTGGTAAATTGGCTTAAAGCTCAACATTCAGAAAATGAAGATCATGGCATCTGGCCCCATCACTTCATGGGAAATAGATGGGGAAACAGTAGAAACAGTGTCAGACTTTGTTTTTTTGGGCTCGAAAATCACTGCAGATGGTGACTGCAGCCATGAAATTAAAAGGCGCTTACTCCTTGGAAGAAAAGTTATGACCAACCTAGATAGTATATTCAAAAGCAGAGACATTACTTTGCCGACTAAGGTCCGTCTAGTCAAGGCTGTGGTTTTTCCTGTGATCATGTATGGATGTGAGAGTTGGACTGTGAAGAAGGCTGAGCGCAAAGAATTGATGCTTTTGAACTGTGGTGTTGGAGAAGACTCTTGAGAGTCCCTTGGACTGCAAGGAGATCCAACTAGTCCATTCTGAGGGAGATCAACCCTGGGATTTCTTTGGAAAGAATGATGCTAAAACTGAAGCTCCAGTACTTTGGCCACCTTATGTGAAGAGTTGACTCATTGGAAAAGACCCTGATGCTGGGAGGGATTGGGGGCAGGAGGAGAAGGGGACGACCGAGAATGAGATGGCTGGATGGCATCATGTACTCGATGGACGTGAGTCTGAGTGAACTCCGGGAGTTGGTGATGGACAGGGAGGCCTGGTGTGCTGCGATTCATGGGGTCGCAAAGAGTCGGACACAACTGCGCGACTGAACTGAACTGAACTTAACTGAAGATTGGTAAATGCCAGCTAAATCAAGTAAGAAAAACAAAGGAGATTCAATTTACCAACATTACAAATGAATGAGTGGACATTACTAGAAATAATCCTACAGAACTTAAAATATATTAAGGAACATAAGGAACTTTAGTAATAACTTTTTGCTGCCTAATTTGAAAACACAGGTAAAATGGACAAATTTCCTAAAAGATGCAAATTACCAGAAGTGATTTAAGAAGATATAGAATATTCAAAGTGTGTCCCTGGTGGCAAGATGGTAAAGAACTGCCGGCAGTACAGGAAAGCCAGGTTCAATCCCTGGGTCAGGAAGATCCCCTGGAGAAGGAAATGGCAAACTCCTCCAGTATTTTTGCCTGGAAAATATTTCACGGACAGAGGAGTCTTGAGGGATGTAGTCAATGGGGTTATGACTATGGTCGTGACAAGAGTCAGACGCGACTGAGGGATGTACCCAGAATATCCAAATATGCACAATTTTTTGTTAAGCTGAATTTGTAAATTCTAAATTTATAAATTTGTAAAAACCTTCCTACAAAAAACTCCAAACCAGTGGCTTTACTGGTGAACTCTTTCAAATACATTGGAAAGAAATAACACCAGTTCTGAATTCAATCTTTCAAAATATAAGAATAAACACTTCAACCTATTCTTTGAGGCCAGCATCATACTGATACCAAAACCAAGAAAGGCGTACAAAGAAAATAATTTACAGAAACTCAGACCAAAACTTCTTTTAAAATGTAAATCAAACAACACAGATTAAAATTTGAATCGAGCAATATGTATTAAAAAGTAAGAAGATACATCAACTAAGTAGAGTTTCCCTGCTGGCTCAGACAATAAAGAATCTGCCTGCAATGTGTGAGACCTGGGTTCAATCCCTCGGTTGGGACGATCCCCTGGAGAGGGGAATGGCTACTCACTCCAGTAGTTTTGCCTGGGAAATTCCATGGACAGAGGAGCCTGGCAGGCTATAGTCCATGGGGTCACAAAGAGTTGGATACAATTGAGTAGCTAACACTTTCTTTCAAGCAGAATTTATTCTAGAATTGAAAGTTTAACATTCAAAATTCAATGTTGCTTCACAATTAAAAAAAAAAAAGTTAACATATAAATGGTGGCAATAAAGTCATTTGCCGAAACTAAAAATCTATCATGATTTAAAATGTAAACAAACTAGAAACAGGCAAGAATTCCTTACCCAAATAAAGAATATCTATCAAAAATTTACTTTTATTTTAACATCATATTTAAATGGTGCAAGATAAAATACTTTCAACCAAAGATTGGAAATAAGGCAAAGGTATTTGCTTTTTCTACCTCTAGTCAACCTGATAATGGAAATCCAACGCATAATGATACAAAAAAAAGAAGCCATGTGTATTGAAAAGAAGGAGATAAAACTGTAGGTATTAACCGCCAGCATTATCATGGATATGAAAATTCCTAAAACTTCTGCAAAATGTTTACTAAAACAAATAAGAAAATTTAGTGAGGCCATAGTACAAAAGAACAATATAGAAAAACTGATTGTATTTTACTTACTAGCAATGAAGAACTAGATAATTAAATTTAAAATTTCTTTTTAAAATAGCATTAAAATATTAGGGATATATTTAACAAAATATGTTCAAGACCTGTACAATAAATCTACAAATCTTTGCAATGGAATTAAAGAAGAATTTAATAAATTAAAAGATATATCATGTTTGTAAATCTCAACATTTACCATTCTGAGGTAATTATTCTTCAATTTTTCTACAAATCTACATAAAATCCTACTTAAAATTTCTGCTATAGTAATTGAAACTCTGGTATAGAATATTAAGCACATGCTGCTGCTGCTGCTAAGTCGCTTCAGTTGTGTCTGACTCTGTGCCACCCCACAGACGGCAGCCCACCAGGCTCCTCCATCCCTGGGATTCTGCCGGCAAGAACACTGGAGTGGGTTGCCATTTCCTTCTCCAGTGCATGAAAGTGAAAAGTGAAAGTGAGTCGCTCCGTCATGTCTGACTCTTCCCGACCCCACAGATTGCAGCCCACCAGGCTCCTCCATCCATAGGATTTTCCAGACAAGATTACTGGAGTGGGGTGCCATTGCCTTCTCCGATTAACCACATAGGAAAATACTTAAAAATGAAATTTTTAAAAGAGTCACCCAAAAAAGATATCCCAAAATAAAAAAGTGGTAATAGAAGAAATATTAAACCTTCAATGCTTATTTTAGAAAATAATCAGGCCTCAAAATTAGCAGGTGAAATATAATTCAATTTAAGATATTAGAAAAATATTAGATTAATCCTCTGAAGAATTGAAGAAGGCGATGGCACCCCACTCCAGTACTCTTGCCTGGAAAATCCCATGGACGGAGGAGCCTGGTAGGCTGAGGTCCATGGGGTCGCGAAGAGTGAGATACAACTGAGCGACTTCCCTCTCACTTTTCAGTCTCATGCATTGGAGAAGGAAATGGCAACCCACTCCAGTGTTCTTGCCAGCAGAATCCCAGGGACGGGGGAGCCTGGTGGGCTGCCGCCTATGGGGTCACACAGAGTCGGACACGACTGAAGTGACTTAGTAGCAGCAGCAATATTAACTGTACAGAGATCCAACCAGTCCGTTCTAAAGGAACTCAGTCCTGAATATTCATTGAAAGGACTGATGCTGAAGCTAAACTTTAGTTGAGCAACTGAACTGAACTGATAAAAAAAAAGTTCGCATATCCTGACTGGAATTGTCTTCAACAACATTAAAATAGATCTCAACCTATGAAGAGACTTATCCTGTTTGTGTGAAAAGTGAAAGTGTTAGTCGCTAGTCACATGTCCCACTCTTTGCAACCCCATGGACTGTGTAGCCTGCCAGGCTCTTCTGTCCATGGAACTCTCCAAGCAAGAATACTGAAGTAGGTAGCCATTCCCTTCTTCATGGGATCTTCCCAACACAGGGATCAAACCAGGTCTCTGCCATTGCTTGCAAGTGGGTTCTTTACCATCTGAGTCACTAGGAAAGCCCCCTGTGACAGTGTAAGTAAAATAGATGTATGAAGTGAAGTGAAGTCGTTCAGTCATGTCCGACTCTTCGCAACCCCATGGACTGTAGCCTCCTCTGTCCATGGGATTTTCCAGGCAAGAGTGCTGGAGTGGATTGCCATTTCCTTCTCCAGGGGATCTTCCCAACCCAGGAATCGAATCTGGGTCTCCCGTATTGCAGGCAGATGCTTTACCATCTAAGCCACCAGGGAAGCCCTAAAATAAATGTATAAGAATATCAATTATTTCAAAATTTAATAATCATTTCAATTTAATTCCAAAGTGCCGACAGATTATTCTTAAGAAATCTGACAATCTGATTTAAATTATCTGGACATTTAATTATTTATTTGGAAATTGTTATTTAGAATTTACGTTTCCCAGAAGAGTCAAGATACATCTACAAAAGAATAATAAAGGAGTGGCATTTGCCAATCAAGAATTAAGATTAGTTTAAATGATAGGAATTAAGATAACCTGACATTAATTCAGAAATAAAATTAAGCAATGAAAAATTATAAAGAGCCTAGAAACAGAGCCAGACATAAACATACATGCAGAAGTGGTCTTGCAGACCAGTGGAGAATGGGAAAAAAATATTCAAGAGCATATGAAAAATGAAATTAAATTCAAACCATATATAAAAGTCAAGTCAAATCATAAAGTCATAGCATAAAAATCTATTCTCAGTGAACTGGGGTTTTCAGTACATAATATCATGATGTAGATGAGATATAGATAATCTCATTACCATATATAAAAATCAAACCATGTATAAAAAACTACTCAGTGAATTAAAGCCTTGAATGTGAAAGATAATTTCTTAAAATCCATTTTTAAAGCACTCTTTAAAACAATATAGAACAAGAAAGAATAAATAAGAATACACAAAAGCACAATTCTTGAATCACTTCTGCCTTTCATTAAGGGATATGAGCGTTGAGAGGAGCATCATTCCCACCCTCAAAATTGAGAAGAACTGACTTAACTTAGAATTGAGAACTCCTTGGACACTGAAGTCACACATCAACTAATTGCCCCAACCTAAGGACAGACAAACATCTTCAAAGAGAGAGGACAGGCAAGCGCCCATTTACCTGGATGAGATGCAACCAAAGAAGAATTTGCAAGAATAACCAAAAACTCACTGAAAGGTGAGAGAATGCTGATAGATTGGCTGAAGCTTAAATGCATTCATCAACTTCAGTGTCTGCATACCCTCAAGAAAGAGTCTATTGTGGTGCGTACCTACGGGCAGTAGAACAGCAACTATGGAAGAGGAACCTGAAATTTCCTTTAGCCTCTTGTCCACTCTCTTCCCTGCAGAGCAAAAGCCTTAATTTATACAGAAAGAGTAGAAAAACACATTCTTAGGGCAACCCACTCCAGTATTCTTGCCTGGAGAATCCCAGGGACAGAGGAGCCTGGTGGGCTGCCGTCTATGAGGTCGCACAGAGTCAGACAGGACTGAAGCAACTTAGCAGCAGCAGCAGCAGGGCAATATATGGAGCACAGGTGAATACACATTGAAGCTAAGAGGAAGAAAGCGGGGAAAACAATCCTACTTCTGGAGGAAAGAAAGGATACACACTGAGTCCACAACCAAAGTTGAGGCAAGGCAGGAGAAGTGAGAAAATCACACGCTCGAGTCCCAAGGATACAGTGTATACAGCTAGGGTTCCGCAATAATCAAATATATTGCAGCTAACGTGAGCCAGTTCTCTCAATCATCTATGTTGGAAAGTGAAAGTGAAAATTGCTCAGTTGTGTCTGACTCTTTGCAACCCCACAGACTATACAGTCCATGGAATTCTCTAGGCCATAATAGTGGGGTGGGTAGCCATTTCCTTCTTCAAGGGATCTTCCCAACCCACGAATCGAACCCAGGCCTCCTTCATTGCGGGCAGATTCTTTACCAGCTGAGCCACAATGTTGGAAAAAGAAATTACAAATAAGAAAAGATATCAGAGGTATTACTATGAACACATGGTTTTTAATATATATATACGGACAGAAGTGGGTGCAGGGGTATGCCTAAACTCAAGCCCATGTGTGTACATACATATATTTAGTAGTTTTGGTCTCTTAAGAGGCTCTAGAAGCAATGACATCGCAAAAGCAATGAGCACATCTAGCAACCAGATCTTGACTTCTACATGCCATTCAATAGTAAAAGGAACACAGACTACATGGTAAATTGTCTGATTCCAGCATTGGGGCAGAGAAAATATGAGATAATGTGGTACCACAAAGTATGAAAGAATTCAAAATGTGATGAGAGCGTGTTGAAAGGATATATGAGCAAACTTGAAGTAGTCCCCCAGAACTAAATTTTGGGCAGTTAGAGCAACACAGTAAGTGATGATAGTAATGAATTATAATCCATAAATAAAATAACCATAAATCCATAGTGGCATAAATACTTGAAAAAATAAATATATGAAGGAGAAGAGACAAATTTTTTCTACAGTAGAAGTCCAGTTTATAAATGTAAAAGGAATAATGGAAATAAAAATCAGCCCTTGACAAACACAGTAATAACTGTTACAGACATAAACCACTGGCAGAGGTTGAACACTAACAAGTGAAAATATGATGAGACTATATATCTCACCTCAAAGTATCTTCTTACAAGACCCTCAGTAATTGTAAAGGGGAAAATAGTAATTTATTGTGGGTAAACCTGAGAGATATCATCATAGCCAATTATTAAAGTTAAAAATCATCAGTAATGGGACATACATATATATATATATCATGTACATTATGATATTGTGTATTAAAAACCACAAAATACTACTTTTGTGATACTCTTGCCAAAAATGCATAACCTCAATCTAACAGTGAAAAAGCAACAGAAAAATCCAACAGAGAGACATTTCACAGAATAATTGGACAGAATTCTTCAAAATTGTTAAGGTTATAAACAATGCTGAAGAACTGTCTTATATTGGAGGATAATAAAGCTAGCTACAACACTTAAGTGTAATGTGGACTATTAGATTGCACTCTGAACAAGAAAAAAACATTAGTGGGACAGTTGATTATATATGAATAAGGTGTGTAACTAGTTAATAATATTGCCTTTATTTTAGATTGCTGGCTTGAATAATTACACTACGGTTATGTGAGATTTATTTGGAGAAGCCGGGTGCAGGTATCTGTAAAATTTGCATGCTAGTTTTGCAACCCTTGTAAATCTAAAGTTACTTCAAAACAAAAAGCTTTATAAAAGATGGATAAATTAACTATAATAAATATAACCATATATTTAGTATAGAAATAATAATATAAATATATAATTTTATACTATATATATTCTGATATATAATAAATTAATGAAAAATATTTTCAGATTAAATTATAAAATCCAATTGCACGGTTATTTACAAAGAGACGGGCCTAAATTACATTGATAGGAGAGCTGGAGATAAAGGTATAGAACAATACACTTGACAATTACTATTAAAACAAAGTTATATATATTTACATGCACTTATAAAAATGAGTTACATGCAAAAGAAATTATTAGGGATACAGAGGGCCACTACTTAAGAGGAAACCTCCATCTGAAAGACATAAAATGTATGAATGTGTGGTGACCTAAGAATTAAGCACACATTTTGAAGGATTTACTCAGTAGGATATTAAGTAACCATTAAAATAACTTTTATAATCAGTGTATTAAAATTTTTTAATGTTAACAATATTACAGTCAAAGAGAAACTCTTCATAAATTGAATATAAACTGGGATTACATCCATGTAAAAGTAAAGCTTATGCTAGAAAAATATTAGAAGGAAAGGAGAATTCAACTATGAAAGACCTTTTTCTTTTCTTATTATCTGTTCATTTGTCACAGAAAATGACACACAAAAGAGCAATTAAAAATACTAGAAAATGCAATCTCTCGTCGAATTAGCATTTGAAAAGAAACATTCCAAAAATTCAAAAAGAGTGATTGGTAAACAGTATACTGAAAATGTGAGAACAGTGATTTGGATGAGTCAAAAAGAAAGTGACCTTCCATTCAAGTCTGTGTTAATGCACACTATTTGATCAATATTCTGACAAAGTATGAGCTCTTAGGGAAAACAACCCTACCAAGATCTGTGTCTATAATTCTCATTTTCTCAGTTAGAAGGGGCTCATTTTGATTCAGCTGAGGAATAAATACTTTTGTTGACTTTTGGGGGTAAATACATAGAATCTTGCAGCATTTTCAAATATTGCTTAACTGAGGCACAACAAAGCTGGAATCAAGATTGCCGGGAGAAATATCAATAACCTCAGATATGCAGATGACACCACCCTTATGGCAGAAAGTGAAGAGGAGCTAAAAAGCCTCTTGATGGAAGTGAAAGAGGAGAGTGAAAAAGTTGGCTTAAAGCTCAACATTCAGAAAACGAAGATCATGACATCTGGTCCCATCACTTCATGGGAAATAGATGGGGAAACAGTAGAAACAGTGTTAGACTTTATTTTGGGGGGCTCCAAAATCACTGCAGAAGGTGACTGCAGCCATAAAATTAAAAGACGCTTACTCCTTGGAAGGAAAGTTATGACCAACCTAGATAGTATATTCAAAAGCAGAGACATTACTTTGCCGACTAAGGTCCATCTAGTCAAGGCTATGGTTTTTCCTGTGGTCATGTATGGATATGAGAGTTGGACTGTGAAGGCTGAGCACCGAAGAATTGATGCTTTAGAACTGTGGTGTTGGAGAAGACTCTTGAGAGTCCCTTGGACTCAAGGACATTCAACCAGTCCATTCTGAAGATCAGTCCTGGGATTTGTTTGGAAGGAATGATGCTAAAGCTGAAACTCCAGTACTTTGGCCACCTCATGCGAAGTGTTGACTCATTGGAAAAGACTCTGATGCTGGGAGGGATTGGGGGCAGGAAGAGAAGGGGATGACCGAAGATGAGATCGCTGGATGGCATCACGGACTCAATGGACGTGAGTCTGAATGAACTCCGGGAGTTGGTGATGGACAGGGAGGCGTGGCATTCTGTGATTCATGGGGTCGCAAAGAGTCGGACACGACTGAGTGACTGAACTGAACTGAACTGAACTGAAGGCACAACCTGGAAAAGAAAATGACAACTGACTTCAGTATTCATGTACAGAGGAGCCTGGTTAGTCCACGGGCCGCAAAGGGTCAGACATAACTGAGAAACTGAGCGAGCATGGATGCATAAGGTACGACCGATCTCTGAGTATCTTCAAATAATAACAGTGAACTTCCTGCTTGAGTGAAAGCTCTAGGAGTCCAGTAGCTGTTCTGCCCAAAACCTGACAATTGGAAGGTATTTGATAAATATTCATTGAGTAAGTGAATAAACGGAGGCCAAAAAATCAAATGCACAAAGTTTAGCTTACTATCTATGGTACTATTAATAAAATCCACAAGAAAAAAAAAGAACACGGAAAAATTTCTGATGAAAGAGCAAAATGCAAAACAAATGGTCATTTTAAAATAAAAAATTCTAATCTTGACTTTATTAAAATTTAACCCTTCCTTTAAATTTAACAGAAGTCAATAGGTTAACTGTGAGTTATTGTTTGAAATCTACACTCAGTTAAAGAAATACTGTTTAAAAATTGGCATATAATTCTAAAATTTGAGAATTTAATTGCTGTCATTCCAGAAAATATAAAATATTTTTGTGATTTATTCCTGAATGGGAAATTAAATTATTTTATTTCAATGGATTTATAAAGGTTATTTAATAAAGGTAATAAATATTGATATCATCTAGTTCCGTAGCCACCATCAGCCATATCATTCTACACTGAGACAGATGAAAATTTTATCTAGTTTTAAGTAAATTCAGGAACAAAGATGTCTCACATTCTTTAAGAAATTACTTTGAGAGTCAATTTGGAGTTCTAGACAGCTTTAGGACTTCTTTCAAATTCTCTATTGCATTAAATTTTAAATGAATTCTATAAAGGTAAAAAACAAGTAAGGTTTATTCTCAAAGATTTTACTTGTTGCTATTCTACATATTTGCTCACTTCCCCCTCAACCTATGCAAAACATTTTCAAATTTTAACTTGTGTTTTGCACCTGGAAAATACAGGCATGCATGGAGAGTGGGAGGAGAATTCAGCTGACAGGATTTAAAATAGAGTTCTCAGTTGTGGAAGATTTTGTTGATGGAGAAAGCTGGAATCTTCCCCTTCTGGTCAGCAAAGCAAATTAGAATGGTGTTGAAATTATATCTATCTTGTCATCTCCCTGGCAGGACATCTCTTGATAGGGCCTTCTGTTCCTCCCATTTCTTGGCAGCCTCTGCCTTTGGGATGTCTGGAAATAATGGAACTTTCAGGACTAAATAATGGAGCCTGGCAGAGCTTCTATAGTTCTTACTTAAAGATCTAAATCATATGTTTGCATCAGGTCATTTAAAGTAAACTTGAAGCACTTGAATTGAAGCTTGAAATATAACTGCTCAGCGATAGAATTCAGTTTTGTCAGCTCTCCCTGTGATGGCCATTTCATCTAGAAAACAGGGGATTGCAGGATTTTGTTAAATGTATCCTGTTGCTTTTAGGTATACGACGTTTCACACTTTAGGTAAGAAAATATAAAATATCTAGACAGATGATTTGGTACCCATCATTGGAAGCAGATGCGTGGTTTTTAACGATGAAGATCTGCCTGTATCTGGTTTTGCTCCATCCTTCACTGACTTGATCTGAGCAGGAGCTCTTGCTGACTTTAGAAAGAACACTACGTCTTTGACTCCAGAACAAACTCCTGGTGCAATTCCACAGGGCACAGAGCAAACAGGAATGTGTTTTGTACTTTTCAGTGTCAGTATGATTCATGTAATATTCCTAAATATGTGTTTTCTGAGTGCTCAGCCACTTGAAATTTTTTTATATATCCCTCGATGAGGTCTAGATTTTATTGCTGGTGTTTTTCAGAGTCAACAGATTTAAGTAATGCCATTTTTGTAAGCACTGGAGGACCTCATTCAAACTTTGCTTTTGTAAGTTCCATTTTAGTCTTGAAAAAATATGACTGTATAAACTGAATCTCAAAAATATGCTGAGTAAAAGAAGTCATACACAAAATAATACATATGAGTGAGTCCACCTAGATGAAGTTCTAGAAGAAGATAAACTAATCGGTGGCAAAGTAGACAGATCCCTCAGTATCTGCAGGGGATGAGTTCCAGGACCTTTGCAGATACCAAAATCATGGGATGATCAAATCCTTTATATAAAACGGTGTGGTATTTGCAGGTAACCCCTGCACATCCTCCCATAATCATATCTACTAATGCAATGTAAAAATGCTATAAAATAGTTGTCAGTACAATTTAAATAGTTGCCAGCACATGGTAAACTCAAGTTTTGGCTTTTAGAACTTTCTGGAATTATATATATATATATGTATTCAATCCACAAGAAAATGGTTGAATCTGTGGATTCAGAACCTGACTATGAAGGGCCAACTGTATTCATAAAGCTTTATGACTGAGAATGAGATGCTTATTTTAATTTACTTCAGATGTCTTCATTTGCAAATTCACCTGAACTAATCACTGATACTCAAAAAGGATGCCTATTGGCAGATAAAATTTCTCAGCTAAGAGGTAATGAGCAAGGCAACTTTTAATTTAAAAATATTTTAACATTTTTATCATAATAAAATACACATAAACGTTACCATTGTAATCATTTTAATGTATATAATTTAAGAGCATTAAGTATCACAGTGACTATCACAGTGAATATCGCAACGTTGAGCAACCATCACCAGAGTCTAGCTGTAGAACTTTTTCAGTAGCCCAGAGGGAAACTTGTCCCCTGTGAAGCAGTCACTCTCCATATTAATACTTTGTAATGCACCTTTTTTCTTATTCACTTATTTATTAAATTACCATGTTTCAAGTGCCTCCTATTTCCTGGCACTGGGTCAGGTGGGCAGATACAGCACCTTCCCAGAGGGACCCACAGATCCCTCCTTTGGAATGGCTCCCTCTCGACCCTGCCCCAAGTGTGTGTGCTCTGTACATGTCCAATTTCTGCACTGTAGCCTGCCAGGCTCCTCTGTCCATGGGATTCTCCATGTGATACTGGAGTGGCTTGCCATTACTTTCTCCAGGGGAACTTCGTGACTCAGGTATTGTACCCACGTCTCCTGCGTCTCCTGCATTGGCAGATGGATTCTTTATTCTGTGCCACCACGGAAGCCCTGCCCCAAGGGAAGACAGTAAACAAAAGGGATAGAAAAAGAGAGATAAGAAGCTAGTATTTCCAAAGAGTAGCTTTGGAAAACATATAACTGCAATATTTGTTTTCTAGCAACTCTTTTTAAAATATTCTTCCTTTAGAAGGTGAATTTCAGAAACATAGACTTTCATGAAGAGTTTTCCGTTTACTTTGAAAGAAGGACCTTGAAGTGTTTTGACACATTATTTAGTGGCATCAGCAAAGGAAAGGGAATCAGAAACTTTTGATTCTATTCCTGTATACTCGTGGCTTCCTGTGTGGGTTTAGGCAAATCACTTACTGTTTGCTGTATAACTTATTGGGGTGTTCTTTCTCAGAATGAGTAAAACAGTTCAATCTCCTGAATTGGAAGGGATGTACAGAATATACATGGTGGAATTTTATGCAACAAGTGTAATAACCTACTTTCTGAATGACGAAGAGGCTCAGTCTTTCTCAGTGTGACCTTTTTGCCTGGCCTCATCAGCATCCATGCAAATAATGTTAAAAGAGCAGTATTTGAGAAGTACTGATCATAATCACACACCAGAAAAGATTCTACACATCTTTTTCTCTAGCAAGAGAATGGTCACATTGTCAGGCACATGGAAGGGTCAACATCTACACACAGACACACAGACACAGACACACACACACACACACACATTTTCCTCAGATTTCCCAGTTCAATCCCGACTTCAAATATCATGTCTCTTTGGCAAATTAAGCATCACAAATGTTTCTTTCTCTGCGGTATTCATGCTCATACCCTCTCCTTATGCTCTCATATACTCCTATTTCTAGATCACCACAGTTTCTTTACCATAAAATTTGGCAACATACCAAGGAATTAAATTTTGAATTAAAATTTCATAGTATCTTGATTCTGAATATCTGATGTTAATATTTATCCTAAAGACAATATTTCATATTATTGCAATAATACACAGTGGAAAATAGATTAACATTTTTATTGCAGCATATTTTAATAGGAAAATTTTAAAAATGGCTAATAACATAATAATCTGATATATCCATATAATCTATGATACATCCATATAACCAAAAACCAAATAAGGTAGAGCTCATACTTGCTGATATAGAATGATCACCATACTATATGGTTTTGTTGTTGTTTTAAATTGCTAAGTCACATCCATCTCTTCTGCAACCCCATGGGTTGTAGCCTGCCAAGCTCCTCTGTCGATAGAATTTCCCAGGCAAGAATACTGGAGTGGTTGCCATTTGGTTCAACCAGAGTTGCCAGAATACTGGTTCTCCGGTATTTCCTGGCAATACTGGTTGCTGTTTCCTTCTCTAATGGATCTGCCTAACCCAGGATTAAACTCATGTCTCCTGTAATGGCAGGTGGATTCTTTACCTCTGAGCCACCAGGGAAGCCCATACCATATGGTTATGAAGATCATTTATTAAATCATCAAACAATTATTGAGCACTTACTATAGTATTTTTTAGCACTTACAAGTATTTTATAGCACTTACTAAGTATTTTTCTAAGTACTGGGGTTTGGGTAAGCAAAATTCCTATCCCTAGTCCATTCCAGCGGAGAAGGCGATGGCACCCCACTCCAGTACTCCTGCCTGGAAAATCCCATGGACGGAGGAGCCTGAAGGCTGCAGTCCGTGGGGTCGCTGAGGGTCGGACACGACTCAGCGACTTCCCTTTCACTTTTCACTTTCATGCATTGGAGAAGGAAATGGCAACCCACTCCAGTGTTCTTGCCTGGAGAATCTCAGGGACGGGGGAGCCTGGTGGGCTACCGTCTATGGGGTCACACAGAGTCGGACACGACTGAAGTGACTTAGCAGCAGCAGCAGTCCATTCCAGAATGAAGAAGAAGATCCAAAATATGGGTGAGAAGGGTTAACATATACACAGGCTTAGGGTGCTATTAATCAAATCCTCTCTGATAAGGTGCATCAGATAAGGGATGTGGAAGCAGTGATAAAATAGCTTTGTGGACTTAAGAGGAAAGAGCATTCTGGGAAGATGAAATGCTAGCACATAGATTTGAGGGAATTATACCTGGCACTTTTCAGGATAGCAAGGAAGCTGGGCTGATGGAGTAAATGCGGGGCATAAATAACAACTATGGTACTTACTCTAAGAATTTGTCTTTAATGCTGGGTAACATGGGCTAAAACCAAGAGGATGGTAAAATCCATCTTATGTTAAAAGACCATTCTGCCTGTTGTGAGGAGAATAGAGTCCGGATGCAAAAATAGAAGCAAGGAGACAAATTAGAAGGCAATTGCAATAATTCACAAGAGATGATGTGGCTTGGGATAAAATGATAACACAAGAGGATTAGAAGGATTATAAGATTCTGCCTATATTTTAAAGTACCATACCCAGTGGGAGAAAAGTAAAAAAAAAAAAAAAAAGATAATAAATATTATATGCAGTAAGATATCATTTGTGTAACAGAAGAGGAATTAAAAAAAAAAAAAACTCTTAAAAAAATATATTTATTCATTTGGCTACACCAGGTCTTACTTTTGGCATGTGGGATCTTTAGTTACAGCTTGTGAGCTCTTAATTGTGGTATGTGGGATATAGTTTACTGAAAGCGAAAGTCACTCAGTCATGTCCGACTCTTTGCAAGGCCAGAATACTGGAGTGGGTAGCCTACCCTTCTCCAAGGGATCTTCCTGACCCAGGAATTGAACAGGGGCCTCCTGTATTGCAGGCAGATTCTTTACCAACTGAGCTATCAGGGAAGTCTCTAGTTCCCTGATCAGGAATCAAACCCAGTCCCCCTGCATTGAGAGCTTGGAGGTTTAGCCACTGGACCAGCAGAGAAGCCCTAGAATAGAAAACTCTTGAGTGTCATTACTTCTGGGCTCTGGCTGGCTCTGGGGAAAAGGAGATATTTAAATTTACTTTATATTGTTATATAAAATTTTATTTTTTTGCCATTATATTAATAACTTCTAATGACCAACAATAAACAAACTAGAAAATGTGGCTTTTGACTATACATATTGCAAAAACAAATGATTTCAAAACTACTTTGAACTATATGATAGAACACTGAAGGAATATATTCAAATTGGAAGCACACAAATTTTTCAGTGAAAGAAAAGCATGCGTTCAGGTGATGAAGAACTGTATCATAAATTATCTAATTTGGGAGCTCCCTTGTGATCCAGTGGTTAAGACTCCCCACTTCCAATTCAGAGGGTGTGGGTTCCATCCCTGATCAAGGAACTAAGATTCCACATGCTGTGAGGCAAGGGCCAAAAGTTAAAAAAAAAAAAGAAAATTTGAAAAATGATCTAATTGGATCCTCCCAACAACACAACTAGCTATCCAAAATGTTGTCATTAGAACTTTAATTCCTTCATTCAATTATTGGATATTTTATGAGATGCCAGGAGTTAACACTGGGGGAAAAATAAGAACCCAAGACAAATGTAACAAGCTCAGTGTAAGCATGCATTGTTCACGGTATCACTGCTTTAAAAAAAAATGAAACACAAAAGTTAAATTGAATCACATGAACAGGAGTAAAAGTAACAACTCAGAAACAACCGGTCTACTGTATTCAGCATTTAAAATCCCTACTAGACGATTGTGTCCAGGTTGGGGCTCTGAACTACAGACAGTTATGAAATCTTGGAGACTTTTCACAGGAGAACCACAAAGACAATAAAGGATTAAGAAGTAATACTTAAGAGAAAAGGCTACAGAAAATGGATTATTTAGTGTGCAAGGAGGATGTGAATGGTGGTTTAATATTGACCTTTAGAGTAGCCAAGTATTTTAAAGATCCTGACTAACTATTCTCTACCTTAACTGGAAAGAGAAAATGAGAAAATGGTTTAAAGCTGCAAAGGCAAGTTTGACAGCAAAGTGAAGGTTGTTAGGTACTGGTATGAAGGCACGGCTTTTCTTCCTTGTGGGGGCTTGGTTTTTAAAATGAGGATCAATTTCCATCTGCCTAAATGACTTCCCAAATCCCCTTCATCCTTCTGATTCTCTCTCTGGAGAAAGAGATTCCTTGACCTGGCTTAGCAATCCATTCCTATGCCAAATAGCCTTCAAGGTCAGGAAGCTCTCTAATATAATTCACCTAAATAGATCCGGCTTCAACTTGAATCCATTTCCTCTTGCTCTGGCCTCAGTGGAGAGAAAGAAACATTTGTCATGGAACTCCATTTCAGAACATTTCAAATAACTCAAGACAGTAATTTTGTGCTCTTGCCTTCCTTTCTCCATGCTAAATGATTTCAACTCGCTCAATATTTCACAAATTTTGCCCACCTTTTAATCTAGTTCATTATGGCATCAATCATAGCACCACAATTTACAGCAGTGAATTGAAGAGGAACTCTTCTGGAAACTCTCTGTTCTTCACATCATTCTATGCAAAGGGACAAGCTTGGATTAAGGATCAGCACCTCTAGTCCCAAATGATATCAAGAGATGCATGAGAGCATCATGTTTTCATGCCTTGAAAGTGGAATGATCTATTTGGCTGAACATTCAACTTCAATAATCCACATCTGTGAGGTCAGATCCTGTATTGGATTGTCTCTTCCACTTCCTAAAACTTAAATGTTTGTGGTTCCTGGGTATATTAGTCAAAAATCTTTTTTTGCTGAAGATGCCAAAAACCCAATTTGAACTAGCTTAGAACAAAAAGGGAATTGATGTAACCAAGCCACAGAGGAGGGGTACAGCTGAGCCTCAGCAATTAGGCTACAAAATCAAGCACGATCAAGACTTTTTCCTCTTGGTCTCTTGACTGTGCTTCTATTTGCAATTCGGCTTCAATCTTTCCTCCTATTAACCCAATTTAGGAGATTTTAACTCTTTAAGTGTCTGTTAAATTTGCTCCCTCCTCTCTATTCTTAATTCAATAACTACCAATCTGTTCCTAATTATTTCTAACAAAGATTAATGCAGATTCCTATTAAGAAAGTCCCCTATCCTCACCCCCTTCCCTTTTAATCAATTTTAAGTTGCATTGTGGCAGTTCTGTGGTCATAAAAATCCCACAGCTCTTATCCTTTGCTTAGAGAATAAAAATCTGAATTTCTAACAACTCAAAAGCTTTAATGATAGGCATATTTCTGATCTCTCTAGCTTGAATATATCCTTACAATTGAACCATTCTGAACTACTTCCATTTTCCTTGCAGAAGCCACACTTCTCTTAAATACCCATGCCTATTAGAGATAGCACTTCAGTCTGCATACTCCTCTCTGCTTTGTCTACCAAGTGATTTTTTTTTTCTTCACATCATCCTTTAAGAATGAACTCAAGTTGGATATCTTGTTTTAATGCCTCTAGTCAGAGTTAATCACTCTTGTGGAAGAGGTTGTGTTGCAGTGGAATGATAAACACTGTTACAGAGTTCATTTTCCAATTGTTTACTATTTAATCATCCCTGCTAAAGTATAAACTTTTTTTAATCTTCAAGCCCTACTTAGTTCTTCACTTTTAAAATGGGAAGATAACAGTATCTACTCTATGGGTTTGTTGTGAGAACTACATAATCAACATTTTTATAAAACATGAAATATAAAAAGTCTGACATGGGAAACACCTAATGAACATTAGTTGTCATTGTTATTTGTTATGTTTATTCCATTGCTCCTGGTTCACTGTAATACTCAATAAATGTTGGATGAATAAAGAAATGATTCAATCCTTGTAATATGAAACAAGGGAATGAATATATCTGGTGACTCTAAATCTCCAATAACACTACTTCTTAATCTTCATCATTTCCCTGAAGATTTTCACTGCCAGTTGAGACTTGGTCATAACCAGAATTTGTTATTAACAAAGAGATATTGAGCAACATGTGAAAATAGAGATGGCGGTGCCACTTGGATGTGCCTTGGCATGGCACAGAGCCCTTCAATTACACCTGCACCAGATGTAAGAGTCCAGATGGCTCATAGCAAGACCCTCCACAGGATCTTATCTCCCTTAAAAGAATATCTTCTTCTGCTAATATCAATATACACTGCAGAGGAAAACTGACATTCTTACTACACAGGCTGCTGCTGCTAAGTCGCTTCAGTCGTGTCCGACTCTGTGCGACCCCATAGGCAGCAGCCCAGCAGGCTCCTCCATCCCTGGGATTCTGCTGGCAAGAACACTGGAGTGGGTTGCCATTTCCTTTTCCAATGCATGAAAGTGAAAAGTGAAAGTGAGTCGCTCAGTCATGTCTGACTCTTCCCGACCCCACGGATTGCAGCCCACCAGCCTCCTCCATCCATGGGATTTTCCAGGCAAGATTACTGGAGTGGGGTGCCATTGCCTTCTCCAGTCCTTCTGCATATTTTGTATGCAAGTGTCAGCATCTTGCGGAGAAAGGTAATCTTCCCATAGTGTTGATAAAATGGAATGGGGAAGACCTGGGGAAAGAGGAGATGGGCTAAGCAACCACATCTCCTCTTTCCCCAAGTCTTCCCCATTCCATTTTATCAGCACTATGGGAAGATTATCCTTTGTGATGAAGCATATACTAGTCTTGTGGTACTAAAGCATCAAGTGGGGCTACATAACTAATAATAATCCTAGAGGATGTCTTATCATTCTCAAATTACAAACCAAGAAACTAAAAAACCAAACTAAGTCCTTTCCACGTTATCGTATTACTTCTCCAAAATCTACTTTTAAGAGAACAAAGGAACAAGATAGGAAATACAGATGGGATTCATCTTGTGTGTTTATCCTCTTTTGGAATCAGAGAGATGGACAAGAAAACATTTAAAATGCCTTTGGAAAGAAGTAAATAAAAGAGAGAGAGAAAGACAGAGACAGAGAATATAGTTAGTACTTGCCAAGAAAGAGCAATAAAATGCAGTCTTGAGAATAAAGGTGATGTGACTTGGGTTCTTACTGTTCCTACCTAGTTTCCAGACCTTTCTGTTGATCCTCTAGTATAAGCCATAAAATTTGGGGTCAGATAGCTTGGTCTTACCTGTTAATGGCTGTATCAATTTGGGCAAATGAATGTGTGTGTGTGTGTGAAAGAGAAAGGCAGAGAAAGAAATGTGTGTGTATATGTAGTTCCTCCCCATGCTCATAAATTTTCAAGATCTATCTATTTCATCACCAAGAAGAGAGGAAATAGTGATATTTATACATTGTAAATCTTGTGGCTTGTGTACTGAAAAATATCTGAAAGATAATCTAGCCTCATGTCCTCATTTTACAGAGTCAAAGTACTTAGAAAACTAATCTTACCAGTAGAAATGTGTCTATGCCTTGTTTCCTTCCACTGAAAGAATTTCAAAAAACTCTGCTTCCCTCTCAAACATGATTAGGAATAAAAGAATTCAGCTGAACATAGCATAATTCTTTAATTTACATATATTCATAGATCTTATGTAAGAGCGAGCTATCACAAGTTAAACAGCAAGTGAGACCAAGGTCTGTTCCCATTGCTCTCCTCACTAATAAGGAGAATTACCACAGCTTGTAACAGAATCATAGTGGCAGATCAATTTTTGAAAGGATCAAATGCCTGAGGCACAAAATGAGCAACAAGACGAGGCTCTGCTCTGTCCTTTTTCTCACTTATAATAGTTTTGAACTTAATGCACTATTGCTGGTGGTCTACTACCTATTGGGACACCATTTGTCACATGTTAATTACTACGGGCTTCTAAAGTAGGAAGCTGAAACAAATACTTCTGCCCTGGTATCTTTTTATCCTAAGAGGCTTTTGCTTCTTTTTACTTTATGAAGTTGATTTCCATAGTTATTGAGGGAAAATATAACCACTATATAATGGATTTCTCAACAGAATGCTTGACTTGATCACAGAAATATGACTTACTTATAGAAATATCTCCTTGATCTTAAAATTGCCAATCATTTCCAACAGCCAAACCTCTAAAAGGCTTTCAAGAAGAGTGGAAAATTTTGGTGTTTACCCAACATAGGCCTCTAAAAATTCTTTTAAAAATTCAAGAAACTATTTACTTTAGTTCCAACCAAATTAGATAAATATATGTGCGTGTGTGTGTGTATCTTATTATAAGTGGATTTCTTGACTTTTTTTTTTTTTTCCTTTCTTCTTTTTTAGTGTCTTGTTAGAAAAAATACTGGTTTTGAAATGAGGTGATGCGGGTTTGAGTCACAACTGAACCCATAGCTAACTTTGTGCCTGAGGAAAAGCATTTAACCTTTTTGTCTACAAAATGAATGCAGTTCAACCAGGAGGCATGTAAAGTTCTTCATAATAGGTATTCCACTTTCAGATTGGAGTATCAATCTTTTCTGAAGACCACATTCTAAGTTGATCTCGAGGAATTCTTCAGGACCTATAGTCACTCACCCCACCCCCAAAAAATGGTAACACACAATAGTTGTTAATCATAATTATTCCCTGAACTTCTTTCAAAATAGCTGCAATCAGCATAATAAAGGCACAGAGGTGAAGCAAAAGAGTTTTTAGGTTACCTTCAGAAAAATAGGAGGTTTGATACTCTGTCCTTCATCAAAGGCAAGAATGACATTCCTCTACAGATGAGCCCTACTACAACCCTGTTCTGAGAGAATGTGCTGGAAATGAGCCTGTGGAAGCCCCATGGGACACTAAACAACGGCACAACCTCATTAGGTTATATGTCATAATCTGTGCTATGAGAGAATGCAAAAATAAAGTCTTCAGCCCAGGCAGCAGGTAATACAGCAGCAGCTTCAGCCTTTCCTCCTCTGATGGCCAACCCGTGTCCACCCATGCCCTCCACGGGGTGCTGCTGAGTCTGAGGCAGAGGTAGACAAGGCCACCTGAAGAAGAGGGCAGAGACAGGACCCAGCAATGCGGCAGGTCTACACCAGACTGAGGCCTCTCCCAAGCCGGTTCTGTTCCTTGGCTTTGTTTTGTGTTGTGTTTTGTTTTTTATTACTTACCACCACAGAGAAGATATAAGATTTACTGACTTTGCTTCTGATCAATTTAGTTTTGCTTTAGAAAATCCACTCTCTTTTCTAAACTTTTATTTTATGGTCCTCTCCTAGATTCCCTTAATCCTTCAATAATGTCTCACTCTCAACCACATAAACAAAACAGCATTTTATTCTTCATTCTCCCCTAATAAGTGAGCAGATTCCAACTTATGTCTAATAGTAAGCCTTAGCTCTCTACTTTCATGCAAACTGTGTGCTTAGCAGTCTTTCCATACTCTGATTTTGTTGCTGAAAGCTCAGCCTCTATGCTCCGGTGCTGAATCAAATCTCAAAGCAGAGTTTTTGGTGAGGTAGAAAAGAAGAGCTTTATTGGCAAAGGAAGACACAGCAGGCTCCTGCCCTCAAAAAATATGTCCCAGTGGCAGGGGAGTTTAGTGAGGAGTTTTATGATAATGGTTCTAGGGTGGGGTAGCTGATAAGATCAGGGTTGTATAGGGCCTGCCCTCCTTTGACATGGTTCAGTCCCTGGATCTGGAAGATCCTCTGCTGCTGCTGCTGCTGCTAAGTCGCTTCAGTCCTGTCCGACTCTGTGCAATCTCAGAGATGGCAGCCCACCAGGCTCCCCCGTCCCTGGAATTCTCCAGGCAAGAACACTGGAGTGGGTTGCCATTTCCTTCTCCAGTGCATGAAAGTGGAAAGTGAAAGTGAAGCCACTCAGTCGTGTCCGACTCTTCGCGACCCCATGGACTGCAGCCCACCAGGCTCCTCCATCCATGGGATTCTCCAGGCAAGAGTACTGGAGTGGGGTGCCATTGCCTTCTCCAGGAGAAAGAAATGGCAGCCCACTCCAGTATTCTTGCCTGGAGAATCCCATGGACAGAGGAGCCTGGTAAGCTACAGTCCATGGGGTCGCAAAGAGTTGGACATGACTGAGTGGCTTCACTTTCACTTCCTTTGATAGTGGCTTAGTCACTAAGTCCCACACAGTTGCACTCATCTCACATGCTAGTAAAGTAATGCTCAAAATTCTCCAAGCCAGACTTCAGCAATATGTGAACCGTGAACTCCCTGATGTTCAAGCTGGTTTTAGAAAAGGCAGAGGAACCAGAGATCAGATTGCCAACATCCGCTGGATCATGGAAAAAGCAAGAGAGTTCCAGAAAAACATCTATTTCTGCTTTATTAACTATGCCAAAGCCTTTGACTGTGTGGATCACAATCAACTGTGGAAAATTCTGAAAGAGATGGGAATACCAGACCACCTGACCTGCCTCTTGAGAAATCTGTATGCAGGTCAGGAAGCAACAGTTAGAACTGGACATGGAACAACAGACTGGTTCCAAATAGGAAAAGGAGTACGTCAAGGCTGTCTATTGTCACCCTGCTTATTTACCTTCTAGGCAGAGTACATCATGAGAAACGCTGGACTGGAAGAAACACAAGCTGGAATCAAGATTGCTGGGAGAAATATCAATAACCTCAGATATGCAGATGACACCACCCTTATGGCAGAAAGTGAAGAGGAGCTAAAAAGCCTCTTGATGAAAGCGAAAGAGGAGAGTGAAAAAGTTGGCTTAAAACTCAACATTCAGAAAACAAAGATCATGGCATCTGGCCCCATCACTTCATGGGAAATAGATGGGGAAACAGTGGAAACAGTGTCAGACTTTATTTTGGGGGACTCCAAAATCACTGCAGATGGTGACTGCAGCCATAAAATTAAAAGACACTTACTCCTTGGAAGAAAAGTTATGACCAACCTAGATAGTATATTCAAAAGCAGAGACATTACTTTGCAGACTAAGGTCTGTCTAGTCAAGGCTATGGTTTTTCCAGTAGTCATGTATGGATGTGAGAGTTGGACTGTGAAGAAGGCTGAGCGCAGAAGAATTGATGCTTTTGAACTGTGGTGTTGGAGAAGACTCTTGAGAATCCCTTGGACTGAAGGAGATTCAACCAGTCCATTCCAAAGGAGATCAACCCTGGGATTTCTTTGGAAGGAATGATGCTAAAGCTGAAGCTCCAGTACTTTGGCCACCTCATGCAAAGAGTTGACTCATTGGAAAAGACCCTGATGCTGGGAGGGATTGGGGGCAGGAGGAGAAGGGAACGACCGAGGATGAGATGGCTGGATGGCATCATGAACTCAGTGGACATGAGTCTGAGTGAACTCCGGGAGTTGGTGATGGACAGAGAGTCCTGGCGCACTGCGATTCATGGGTTTGCAAGGAGTCGGACACGACTGAGTGACTGAACTGAACTGAACTAGCCACTAAGTCCTGTCTAACTCTTTTGACCCCATTAACTATAACACACCAGGCTCATCTGTCCATAAAATTTCCCAGGCAAGAATACCGGAGTGTGTTACCATTTCCATCTCAGGTAATCTTCTTGATGAGCCTTCATATTCCTTTAGTCTGGCCCCAAGTGGTGTTAGGGAAGACTCTTGAGAGTCCTTTGCACAGCAAGGAGATCATACCAGTCAATCCTAAAGGAAATCAATCCTGAATATTCATTAGAAGGACAGATGCTGAAACTGAAGCTCCAATACTTTGTCCACTAGATGGAAAGAGCTGACTGATTAGAAAAGACCCTGATGCTGGGAATGATTGAAGGCAGGAGGAGAAGGGGACAACAGAGGATGAGATGGTTGGATGGCATAACTGACTCAATGGACATGAGTTTGAACAGGCTCCAGGAGATGGTGATGAACAAGGAAACCTGGCATGCTACAGCCCATGGGGTTGCAAAGAGTCAGACACAACTGAGCAACTGAACAACAGGTGGTCTTCTCCAGCAAGAAGAATACTTCTGTTTGCTGGATTTTAATTCTATAAAGGGCTTAAAGAAATCACTATGTATATTCCTCGAGATGAAACTAGGGCCTTGCCCCAAGGTTGTACTAATGTTTCTTGCCTGCCTCCCATGTCTTTGCATCTTTTCCTTTTACCTAATTAGCAACTATTTAAATCTGCCATTTGGAACTCAGGGAAGATCATGGAGGCTGGAAGGGGACAAAAAGACTTCTGTGCCCAGTAGTCCCACAGAGTCCTAATCTGTTTCTATTTCACAGAATAAGGCAATGCTTCTTGAAATACAGCTTTCACAGAAGATGGTGTTAAATCCATCCTCTGAACCCAACAGTCTTCAGGTCACAAGGAACAAGTTCACCCAGCCATCAACCTCTCTGAGTGAAAGACAAATCTCTACTTTAGAGAATTCACTGAGTATTTATTTGATTCAACACAGTTCCTGACACATAGTCAAGATTTTTTAAATGGTATTTAGTTTTTATGTTCTCACTACTGTTACAATACATGAAATTAAATAAACCAATAAATCAAAATTTAATGATGAAAATTATAAGAAGGCATAGTCATCATGGTCAACTGGCCCTCCTGTGCCTGCCCAGCCACCATTCCTCGGGTTGCTCCTCCCGCCGCCGGCCCTGGCCTCGGGCGTGGGTGGCTCCTCTCAGCTACCGCTCCTGGCCTCGGGGGCGAGGTGGCTTCTCCTGGCCACCCCAGACCTCAGACGTGGGGTGTCTCCTCCCTGCCGCCACTGGCCTCGGACGTGGGGTAGCTCCTCCTGGCCGCCTCCTTGACCTCGGAAGCGGGGTGTCTCCTCCCGGCCACCACTGACCTCGGACGCAGGGTGTCTCTTCCTGGCTGCTGTCCCTGACCTCAGACGCGGGGCAGCTCCTCCCAGCAGTCACTGACCTCGGATGCAGGGTAGCTCCTCTCGGCCATTCCTGCGCCGTGGCAACCTGGCACTCTAGGCCGCTGCCCCTGACCTCAGACGTCGGGTAGCTCTTGGCCGCGCTCAAGTGTCATTTAGGCATATCCCTATTAACATATTTTTTTTTCTTGAAAGCATGGAAAACACAATTAGCCATGTGACATCTGTTGTGATTTTCTTTACTAAACTAGCATAACTGCTTGATTTTTAAGGTACTTTCCAATATTCAGTCAAATAAACTTTGAGTTATATGAAACCACAGTGAGCCTTCTTGTATCCTCTTTAAGCAACAACTTGCTTAGGTGTCAAGATAACTTGACTTTGTTTTTAAGGGGAACAGGAATACCATGGGCAGGTGTTCACAGTTCTTCAGCAAGCATTTTATTATTTAAGTGTTGTTAGGAACCAGTTTGGAATGGACATGTTTTTCACTTTTGCTTTTTTAAAATAACAGTTATAAAAAGCTCTTTAAACCTCAATTCCTATACTTTTGCATTTATATTTTTTCCTCAGGGAGCATTTAAATAGTTGGTTCTTGTCATCCCTGTCTCCTATCTAGATCTGCACCTCTAGGGTATTCTTCTTTTGCAGTGTGTTTTACACAGGAACTGACAGCTCTGGCCTTGGTAAAAGGATCCACTGTCTATTTTTCTCTGGTGAGAATAGTGGCCCAATGCTCCCTTGACCTTTTGAATTTTCCCTCTTTGTCTCTGTTGAATCCCGGTTGCAAATGAGCCATACTTTCCTAGGATCATGTAAAAACATGCATGTATAATAACAGAGTGAAATGTCACAAACATGAAAACCAAACACTGTGATTTGTGTGTGTGTGTGTGTGTGTTAGTCACTCAGCTGTGTCAGACACTTTGCAACCCTATGCACTGTCTGCCAGGCTCCTTTGTCCATGGGATTTCCCAGGCAAGAATACTGGAGTGGGAAGCTGTACCCTTCTCTAGGGGATCTCCCTCCTCAACGCCCCAGGGAACGAACCCAGGTCTCGATCAGGCAGATTTTTTACCAGCCCAATTTGGGCCTGTACCACTGTGGAAGTCTAACATCTAGTGTCCTTAGAACAACAACAACAAAAAAGTATTTTGTGCCTTCCAAGAAAGTTGAAAAGAAAAAAGAAAAATGCATTTATTGAAATATTAGGAATGGTCCTATCAATTTCTTTATGGATACCAGAGAAAGGCTGCTGCTGCAGCAAAGTTGCTTCAGTTGTGTCCAACTCTGTGCGACCCCATAGACAGCAGCCCACCAGGCTCCCTTGTCCCTGGGATTCTCCAGTCAAGAACACTGGAGTGGGTTGCCATTTTCTTCTCCATTGCATGAAAGTGAAAAGTGAAAGTGAAGTCACTCAGTCATATCCAACTCTTAGTGACCCCATGGGGGGAGCCTACCAGGCTCCTCCATCCATGGGATTCTCCAGGCAAGAGTACTGGAGTGGGGTGCCATTGCCTTCTCCGAGAGAAAGGCTAGTGCACACATTTACTTACAAGTCAAAATCTATTCATGGAACAGCCCTAAGAGCCATACATCAAGGTCATGTGGTTAGGCCTGGCATTACAGCTTTAGAGTGATTTGCACAATGACAAAATCAATGGTAGAACTAAAAAAATGGAAAACCTGTAATATACCACAGAGTAATTTTTCCCTTAGTGTGCCATGGCTGCTTCATTTAAGAAAATAGCCACTCCCTTTGCCTTTCAGGTTTTCTTTCTTATTCATTTTGTCTTTATATTTACAGCAGCACCCTCAATGGTAGTTGCAAAATATTAATAAACAAAACTGTCAATTCCAGAGACCAGAAGGGGGTACCCTCAAGTCCTGAGGCTACATGCGTGCATGCTAAGTCGCTTCAGTTGTGTCTGACTTTGCAGCCCAATGGACCGTAGCCAGTTAGGTTCCTCTGTCCATTGGATTCTCCAGGCAAGAATACTGGAGTGGGTGATGCCCTCCTCCAGGGGATCTTCCGCCCGGGGATCAAACCACATCTCTTGTGTCTCCTGCGTTGGCGGGTGGGCTGTTTACCACTAGCACCACCTGGGAAGCAATTACAACAGAGTCCAAAAGGAAGAAGAAAGAGTCCTCTTATTTCCTGGCAAGGACTGGGCCAGTGAAAAGCTGTTGGATGATAGCCTCTCAATTTCATTTTCCCCTCTGTAAAAGAGTTCTCCTTCCCTTTCTGTGCAGGGCCTTGCACGTGGTTCATCATGGTTGCACTTTGAATTGCAATTCTCTGCCGATTCTGAACAAATCTATCTCTGTTGGAGAAATGTCTCTCTATTTCTTTCAAGTCAACCTAGTTCTTCAGGAAAACTAGTGAGTTTTTAAGGGAACACTGGTATAATTAACCCATGAGTACTATGAGATGCTACAGGAATGATTATAAGGACAAATGAAAATTAAAAATAGGACTAGCCTGATGGTCCAGTGGTTAAGAATCTGCCTGCCAATGTGGGGGACATGGGTTTGTTCCTTGGTCCTGGAAGATCCCACATGCCACAGGGGAACTTAAGCCTGTGCACCCCACCACCAGTGCTCTGCAACAAGACAAGCTATTGCCGCGAGAAACCCATGCAACACCATTAGAGAAACCCACATTCAGCTTAGCCAAAAGTAAATAAATTTGTCTACATAAAAAAAAAATGATAGCCTCTCAATTTCATTTTCCCCTCTGTAAAAGAGTTCTCCTTCCCTTTCTGTGCAGGGCCTTGCACGTGGTTCATCATGGTTGCACTTTGAATTGCAATTCTCTGCCGATTCTGAACAAATCTATCTCTGTTGGAGAAATGTCTCTCTATTTCTTTCAAGTCAACCTAGTTCTTCAGGAAAACTAGTGAGTTTTTAAGGGAACACTGGTATAATTAACCCATGAGTACTATGAGATGCTACAGGAATGATTATAAGGACAAATGAAAATTAAAAATAGGACTAGCCTGATGGTCCAGTGGTTAAGAATCTGCCTGCCAATGTGGGGGACATGGGTTTGTTCCTTGGTCCTGGAAGATCCCACATGCCACAGGGGAACTTAAGCCTGTGCACCCCACCACCAGTGCTCTGCAACAAGACAAGCTATTGCCGCGAGAAACCCATGCAACACCATTAGAGAAACCCACATTCAGCTTAGCCAAAAGTAAATAAATTTGTCTACATAAAAAAAAAACACAAATATATATATATATATATATATATATATATATGTCTTAATTATCCTCTGTGAAAATAAGGGAAGAAACTACTTCTCCCTTCCCCAATTTTCTTAGCATATATACATTAGAAAACTTGTCATTGTAAGTATTTCTCATTTGGCTTTGTGTCACCTTTTATGATGTAGGATTGGTTTTCTCTTTGAAACGTAAATATTAAGAGCGCTGCCTGCCCGCCCAGACCCTTCAGTTGTGTCTGACTTTTGGGACCCTATGGACTCTGGCTCGCAATTCTCGTCTGTCCATGGGGTTTTCTGGACAAGAATGTTGGAGTGGGTTGTGACGTCCTCTTCCAGGGGATCTTCCTGACCCAGGGACCGGACCTGCATCTCCTACTTTGCAGGCGGATTCTTTTACCGCTGAGCCACCAAACAGTAAGGGAGACTGCTTGCTATTTTCCAGTTTCTGTGAAAAGATAGGAGTTTAACTTCTGTGGGAACCTTGTTCTGAGTTGGAAAACTATCTGCTGTTATGAAGATGTGAGGTTTGTTTTTTCTCCAGTAGCTAATTAGCTAACACAGATGGCAACCTCAAATACCATATAGAGTTAAGGATGCGCATATGTAACAAATGGTGTCGTCAAGTCCTCTTACTTATGAACTAGTTATTGTTTATCTTGATGGCTCAGGCTGACTGCAATGTAAAGGACTTGGGTTCGAACCTTGGGTCAGGAAGATTCCCTGGAGGAGGGAATGGCCAACTGCTCTAGTGTTCTTGCCTGGAGAATCCCATGGACAAAGGAGACTAGCAGGCTACAGTCCATGGGGTTGCAAAGAGCAGGACACAACTGACTGACTAACACTTTCTTTTCTTTTTTTCTATTATTTATCTTAAAAAAAAAAAAAACACGGATGTAATGAATTGCATCTAGGAGCTATGTAAGAGAATGAGCATTCTTTCCATCTTTGCAATCTCTTCGAAGACAACCTGTGATGCACATCTCATTCTGTTTTAATGCTGTTATAAAGAAACAGCAACCTCCGAATGGAATCCCCTATGTTAATCCCCACCAAGACTTAATAGCAAACCTGATTGCAGTTTCAGTCTTTCCCACAAGAATTTTAAACCAATCAACTCAGAATTTCCTGATCAAGACTAGTGAGGTAATCTCCTGGATAAGAGGCTTGCCTTCCCCTAAGGGAAGGGTGATCTTGCCTGAAACTATCCATTATTTAAGCTCCCTTGCTTCACTCTTCTTCTGCCTCTATAAGCCCCTCGTTTTGCACAGCTCCTTGGGGCTCCTTTCTAGTTGTTAGATGAGATGCATGGTTGAGTGCTCAGTGTCTTTCATGGCCAACTCCTCTGTGACCCCATGGACTGCAGCCCGCCAGGCTGTCCTGTCGACGGGATTCTCCAGACAAGAATATCAGAGTGGATTGTCATTTCCTTCTCCAGGGGATCTTCCCAACCAGGGATTGAACTTGTCTCTTATGCATTGGTAGGCAGATTCTTTACCCACCGCACCACTAGGGAAGTGGGTTGGATAGGATACTGCCCCATTTTTAAATTGTTGGATAAAACCAATTAGCTATTTAAATTTATTCAGTTGAATCTTGTTTTTAGCAATGCTTCTTCAATATACAAGTGTTTTCTTTCTTCCTTACATTTGCAGAGAGGATTTCTGGTTTGGGACATTTTGATTTTAAAAATGGTTCCCCAACAAAATGTAGTTTAAAATAAACAGATACCATTTAAAATGAATATATGTAGCAATCAACCTAGAAAAATATAACAGACTCAAATGTCTCCTGAAATAAGATTATTCAATCGTTTCAAAGACTTGTCTATGGATAATGAAGAACTTGTATAGAAAAGGAAAATAAAATCTCTATCATCAAGAAACTTGCTGGGGCAGATAGAAATCCTATTTATCTTCAATATCAGAATTTTCTGAAACTGTCATTACAGTTGAGTCAGTTGTGAATAAAAAGTAAATACAGTTAGTAATGATATAAAAGGATTCTAAGAGTATAATTCAATAATATTTTTCAAGAGGATCATTCAATGTTTTCTATTACATCTTCCTGATTCATAAAGCTTCTGAGAAATGAAAATTGTATCAATAAGTAGAATCTAACAAAATTTTTATTAAAATTAGTCATAGAATACCATTAGCAAATCAGTATTTTAATTACTATACCATGAAATGACACATACATTTTACTACTAAGTTAGTGGTGGGTTTTATCAATATCGTGGTTTGGTGTTTATCTGAATGTTTTTACTGTTGATATAAACAACAGACATTGCTTAGTTTAATTAAATAGACACATATGGCATGACAATTATGAAATACTAAATAGTGATAATCCTTCATTTTAATGCAGCCATCAGAGTGAGGAACGGAAAACACAAGAGCAGGGAAAGGACTGTGAGTGTCTTAACACTGGTGAATTTCTAGTGGGAAGTTTACAGGTTGGACTCATCTGAGGAAGTTTCTTTTTCTCTCCAAAATCATAGTAGAATAATGGTATATAACCCTCTCACTGACATAAAATAGAGTAGAACAGGAGAATACAAATACAATTCTGCTTCTTTTTTTTTAATTAATTAACTGATTAATTTGGCTGTGCTGAGTCTTAGTTGTGACCAACATGATCCTTGATCTTTGCGGCATGTTAGATCTTTAGTTATGGTGTATGGGATCTAGTTGAGTCCATGAACAGGGATCAACCTCGTGTCCTTCACACTTGGGAGCATGGAGTCTTAGCTACTAAGACACTAGGGAAATCCCTGCTTCTTTTTTTTTTTTTGTAATCAGGGTATAATTAAGTTATGTCTTTCGGGAGGGTCATTTAAAGCTCATCTACTATTCTTGATCTCATAAAAGATTATGTGAAATGGGAAGTATGAGTAGCATTCTAGTCTAAGTCTTCCACGTACAGATATTGAGTAATTCCTGAACACTGCCCAAGGCTTGCTGACACTGTGGAGCATCTTGGAGGAATCACAGACTAAGAATTGTCGTATTAATACATTCTCTAAAATCAGGGATTTTTTTAAATTCTATTGTAGATATAGAACAGGAAAACTTTTCTTTCCTTCTCAGTTCTTTGGCTGATCTGATAATTAAATTGACATAACCAAGGTTAACATGAGAAAACAAATTTAATTCATACATGCATGTGTGAGTGCTCAGTCACTCAGGCATGTCCACCTCTTCATGACCTCATGGACTGTAGCACACCAGGCTCCTCTGTCCATGACATTTCCCACACAAGAATACTGCAGTGGGTTGCCATTTCCTTCCTGATGCCAGGGCTTCCCTGATAGTTCAGTTGGTAAAGAATCTGCCTGCAACGAAGGAGACCTGGGTTCAATCCCTGAGCTGGGAAGATCCCCTGCAGAAGGTAAAGGCCGTCCACTCTAGTATTCTGGCCTGAAGAATTCCAATTTCAAATTTCGGTGCTGAAGAAGACTCTTGAGTCCCCTGGACAGTAAAGATATCAAACCATCAATCCTAAGGGAAATCAATCCTGAATACTTGTTGCAAGGACCAATGCTGCCGCCGCAGCAGCACACACTCTAAGTGCCTCTGTGTCTGTTTCTTGTTCTGGCCTGGAGAATTCCATGGACTGTGTAGTCCATGAGGCTGCAGAGTCAGACATGACTGAGTAACTTTCGCTTGCCATTTCTTTCTCCAGAGCATCTTCACGAACCAGATATCAAATCTGCACCTCCTGCATTGGCAAGCAGGTTTCTTACCACTGAGCCACCTGGTACAGGAACCCCCAAATATGAGCCTTCCTGACAGTCAGGAAGTTGAGGCTTATATGATAGCCTGAGCAGAATACAAATACAATTCTGCTTCTTTTTTAAAAATTAATTAACTGATTAATTTGGCTGTGCTGAGGAGAAGGGGCTAGAAGTCTGGGACTTTAAAGGAGAGAAAGACAAATCACAGAAAGATGGGAAGAGCAAATGGTTGGTAAACAAATGTGTGCCCTGCTGTGCAGATAAGTCTGATGTAAAAATTTGATTGGTATTAGCTCTCTTCCCGGTACAAGCCCCCATCTAAATTATTTTTGGCAGTTTAGAAAGAACTTAGAAGATAGTCTAGAGTCTGGCTCTGTTTTTAGCTCAAAATAATCCACATGGCAAAGTGACACATTCTGGGGCAACCTGCTCTAAAAACCTCGTCGTAAAACAGAATGGAACAGACAAAAAGGCTTTTAAAAAGAACTGAGAAAACAAAAGAAAATCTGCCTGTTGCTAACAATTAGACACACTCACTTCAAAGCATACTAAAATTTTCTTGAATAAAATGCCAGCAATAGCAGACTGTGTGGTCTACCTCATGACCTACCCAGGACCTGAGATCTGGTCAATAGTCCAGGATCTTAGGCTGGACATCTGTTTCCTAACTCTCCTTATTAGATATGGAGCTGCCTCTTCTTCCTCATGCAGAAACATGACCATTCCTGTTTTTTAGTAATTGGTCAATTCTAAGCATGCCCTGTGCCTAGCCTTGCTGATGCTCTTGAGGGCACCTGGTTTATGGGCCTTGCATACTTGAATACAGTGGAATACAGCACTAAATACAGTTGACCCATGAAAAACACCAGGTCTTTCCAATTTTTAGCAACTCTAGGGTTGTATCATTTCCACTTGCATTGCATCTTCCTCATTCAGAAAGGATATTCCGAGTGTCAATTTTGTTTCATGGCTCAACTGTTAAACTCTGTTTAGCGGCTGTGAATCACAAAGTGGGGTTAGGGGAAGGGAAAGAGCTAGGCCCCAGCTCATCTATTGGTTCTCGGATCTGGCTCATATATGGTTAGGGCTCATGGAATACTGCATGGAGTTTCAAAGGTTCTGGATGAGATCAGAAAATTTAATCTGTATGACATATCCTGTGCTTTTCTGTCCCTCATGGTATATCTCCAGTATTGGTAAGGTATAGAATTGATGCTTTCAAATTGTGGTGTTGGAGAAGACTCTTGAGAGACTCTTGGACTGCAAGGAGATGAAACTGGTCGATTCTAAAGGAAATCAACGCTGAATATTCATTGGAAGGACAAAGGATGAAGCTGAAGCTCCAATACTTTGGCCACTTGATATGAAGAGCCAACTCAATGAAAAAGATGTGGATGCTAGGAAAGATTGAAGGAAGGAGAAAGGGATGACAAAGGATGAGTTGGTTGGATGGGATCACTGACTCAACGGACGTGAGTTTGAGCAAGCCCCAGGAGAGGGTGATGGAGAGGGAAGCCTGGCACGCTGCAGCCCATGGGGCCACACAAAGTCAGAAAAGACTGAGCAGCAACAGCAAAAACAGGAAAGTTACCAGAGGGATCAACCTGCTTCTCTAGGCTAGTTGGTCTCTGAGGTTCATCATAAAGAAACAGCAAATCCTCTCAGATGGGCAGCCAAGAGAGATGGGGGGAGGGTTGTTGGGTTTCTGTCCCTTTTCTACCTTCTCACTTATTCTCCAGTGAAAGCCACACTTCACTCTGATGAAAGCTCAGATATTAGATGAGATCCAATAGAATTAGATTTACTCAGCTAATTTTGTATGATTTAACTTATCAGTTCAGTTCAGTTCAGTCACTCAGTCATGTCCAACTCTTTGCGACCCCATGAATCGCAGCACGCCAGGCCTCCCTGTCCATCACCAACTCCCGGAGTTCATCCAAACTCATGTCCATCAAGTCAGTGATGCCATCCAGCCATCTCATCCTCGGTCGTCCCCTTCTCCTCCTGCTTCCAATCCCTCCCAGCATCAGAGTCTTTTCCAATGAGTCAACTCTTCACATGAGGTGGCCAAAGTACTGGAGTTTCAGCTTTAGCCTCATTCCTTCCAAAGAACACCCAGGACTGATCTCCTTCAGAATGGACTGGTTGGATCTCCCTGCAGTCCAAGGGACTCTCAAGAGTCTTCTCCAACACCACTGTTCAAAAGCATCAATTCTTCAGTGCTCAGCTTTCTTCTCAGTCCAAATTTCACATCCATACGTGACCACTGGGAAAACCATAGCCTTGACTAGACGGACCTTTGTTGGCAAAGTAATGTCTCTGCTTTTGAATATGCTATCTAGGTTGGTCATAACTTTTCTTCCAAGGAGTAAGCGCCTTTTAATTTCATGGCTGCAGTCACCATCTGCAGTGATTTTGGAGCTCCCCAAAATAAAGTCTGACACTGTTTCCACTGTTTCCCCATTTATTTCCCATGAAGTAATGGGACCAGATGCCATGATCTTCATTTTCTGAGTGTTGAGCTTTAAGCCAACTTTTTCACTCTCCTCTTTCACTTTCATCAAGAGGCTTTTTAGTTCCTCTTCACTTTCTGCTGTAAGGATGGTGTCATCTGCATATCTGAGGTTATTGATATTTCTCCCGGCAATCTTGATTCCAGCTTGTGCTTTTTCCAGCCCAGCATTTCTCATGATGTACTCTGCATATAAGTTATAATTCTTCATACAAATGTTCAGAATAATGGCACAAAGGCTTAACAATTTGGGGAAAAAGAAAAGAAAGGAAATAATGATCTTTAGCAAAGAAAAAGGTGTAGATGAATGGACAAATCTCCTTTCTGGGCCATGGTTGGTTCTATCCTAAGATATCTGAAATCAATCAAGCTCATTGGCTACAGCAAAACAATACCATGTGTGTTTTTGTTTTGTTTTGTTTTTTATTTTTGAAGATACATATCTTCTCTGTATCAGAGGTTTCTCTACATTTTATTGTCAAATTTGACCCATTTTCTATAAAATAAACTTGGTCTTGGAGTACATTTGTCTCCTCCTTACTCCAGGGTACATTACAAACCTACTTACAGAAAATGATAACAAGTGGTATTATGTCTGAAATTTTTTTGTTATATCTATTTTTTTTTCCCCATTGAGGAGTGAAGAATGGGAGTTTAAGTTTTCAACATTTATGTAATATGCTCAAACACTAATTCATACTTGTGTTAACCATGTTTGCTTCTTAGGACAAACAAGGTGCCTCTATTTTCTGGTTGAAGTTATGCCTTGAATCTTTTTAATTATAATGAAAGGAACATTCCACAATATTAAGAGACATAAACCTGTCAAAATGGTTGTACTTGCCCCCTTTTTTTAAAATTTCAACAGACAGAATATATTTAAATAAAATCTATACTTTTTTCATCATTCTGTATGACAGGAGGATATTTTACTTGGAGCCCCCAGCCTGGCATTGTTCCTTTGTAAACAGGAGCTGGCAATGGAGAAAAGCAACAAAGCATTGGGAGAAACTATTTGATCTGCTGCTCTATTGAAATGGGGCTTCCCTAGTGGCTCAGATGGTAAAGAATCTGCTTGCAGTGAGGGAGACCCAGGTTCAATCCTTGGGTCGGGAAGATCCCCTGGAGAAGGAAATGGCAACCCACTCCAGTATTCTTGTCTGGAAAATTCCATGGACAGAGGAGCCTGGTGGGCTACAGTCCATGGGGTTGCAAAGAGTCAGACACGACTGAGTGACTCTTCTTCTTCTTAAATGGAGAAGGTCTCTTATCTAGTGTTACTTTTGTATCTCAGAGAGAAACTATGAACATTACTTAACTCGACCCACAACTTCACTGATAGATTCAGTTGACCCCTCTCAGGCAAAATTTCTTTTCTTACTAAGGGACATGCTTCCCTAAGTACATTGCTGTTGCTAAGTTATGTCAGTCATGTCCTACTCTGTGCGACCCCATAGATGGCAGCCCAACAGGTTCCTCTGTCCCTGGGATTCTCCAGGCAAGAACATTGGAGTGGGTTGTCATTTCCTTCTCCAATGTGTGAAAGTGAAAAGTGAAAGTGAAGTCGCTCAGTCGTGTCTGACTCTTAGTGACCCCATGGACTGCAGCCTACCAGGCTCCTCCATCCATGGGATTCTCCTGGCAAAAGTACTGGAGTGGGTTGCCATTGCCATTATTTATTTTTCTTCAGTGCCTGCATCCTATAAGGAAGGGTGTTAATTTAATTGGAACATCAATTACAATTTAGCAGTAATTTCTATTCTCTTAAAAGGGACACATCATTGTATGTTGGGTACTGGAAGGATAAAACCTCAGAAACAACTCTTTGAGGATCAAGTATAATCCCATTTAACAAATTATATTTAGTTTTTGCAATACAATATGAAATTTGTTGTTACCTTTTAATTATTTGATTGTCTTTACTCCAAAGTCAATTTTGAAAGTCTCAGGATGTATTAATACTAATAAATATGAACAAAGAAGGCTCATAATTACTATTACTACATCCTGAGACTTTTAAAATGACCTTGGATTATCATTCAAGACCAAACCCTCAAGCAAGTAGGTCTCTATTTGCAGTTATGCTCATAATTTTAAAGTTCCATATCACCAGTTTTGCATATCTTTCTTGAACAATAATTCCTGTACAGTGGTGCTACATTACTACTAAGATCCTGTACTATTCACTGCTGCTGCTAAGTCGCTTCAGTCGTGTCCGACCCTGTGCGACCCCATAGACGGCAGCCCACCAGGCTCTCCCATCCCTGGGATTCTCCAGGCAAGAATACTGGAGTGGGTTGCCATTTCCTTCTCCAATGCATGAAACTGAAAAGTGAAAGTGAAGTCGCTCAGTCGTTAACCTAGACAGTATATTCAAAAGCAGAGACATTACTTTGCCGACTAAGGTCCATCTAGTCAAGGCTATGGTTTTTCCTGTGGTCATGTATGGATGTGAGAGTTGGACTGTGAAGAAGGCTGAGCGCAGAAGAATTGATGCTTTTGAACTGTGGTGTTGGAGAAGACTCTTGAGAGTCCCTTGGACTGCAAGGAGATCCATCCAGTCCATTCTGAGGGAGATCAACCCTGGGATTTCTTTGGAAGGAATGATGCTAAAACTGAAGCTCCAGTACTTTGGCCACCTCATGCGAAGAGTTGACTCATTGGAAAAGACCCTGATGCTGGGAGGGATTGGGGGCAGGAGGAGAAGGGGACGACCAAGGATGAGATGGCTGGATGGCATCACGGACTCAATGGACGTGAGTCTGAGTGAACTCCGGGAGTTGGTGATGGACAGGGAGGCCTGGCATGCTGCAATTCATGGGTTGCAAAAGTCGGACACGACTGAGCGACTGAACGGAATGGAATGTAGATCTTTTTGAGTTTATCTTATTTGGAATTTACTGATATTTTTACACATTTTTTTAAACAAATTTGGAAAGTTTTTGGTGACTCTTTCTTTAGATGTCTTTTGGCTTTGTGTCCCCTTTTTATCTCTCTTATCCTTCTAGAACTCCCGTTATGTGTACACTCATAGGCTTGGTGGTATTTCATATGTCTCTGAGAAACCCTTCATTTTTATTTATTGTTTTCTGTTTGTTCTTCATTGTATAGTCTCTATCAATCTATATTCAAATTCACTAATTATTTTTTTTCTGCCAGCACAAATATACTGCTGAGTCCTGCTAGTAGGTTTTTTTCAATTCAGTTATTGTATTTTAAACTCTAGAATTTCCATTTGTCTTTTTTTGATAATTCTTATCTCTTAATTGATATGCTCTGTTCGATGAGACATTATCATTAGATCTTCATATTTCGTTTTAAAAATAAAACCAAACATATTTATCTAGAGCTGTTATTAAATTACAACTTCAGTGTTTATTTTTAATATCAAATATATCTCTGATCTCATTTTTTATTGTTTATAAGGAGACCCTTCTCCTATGATTATTGCATGCAAAAAACAGGCAATGGTGAAAGAAAGTTGTCTTGTTTTTAAACAACCTTTTTTTTTTTTTTTTGGATGTTTTTGCTCAAAATCCAGCAGCCAAATGAGGAAACTCCTAGAGAGCTTGGTTATCAAAATATTGGGGCACATAAAGTGCTTTCCACATCTTGAGAACTGGGAGCAAACCTTTCATTTGAAACAGCAAAATGTTCTCGATGGATTTATGTATGTACTTTTAATGTTGATTGTATCTAATGTATTAAATAGTAAGATTAACAGGAGTCGGCATGCACTTAGGGAAATTCACATTTTCCTATTATAGTACACATCTTTAATACTGGCACGGAAAATACAACCAGTATTCCTCATTTAGCTAGAAGCACTTAGAAAAGATATCATTGCCTATGTGAACTTCCTAGATAGTTAAGTCTTACACATTAAGTGATGAAATCCATCTAAAATATATTATGTTTTCTTGTCTTCTGAGACAACACCAAATGTATTTAGACTTAAAAAAGATGATAACTGTTGCAAAGAATACTTGTTTATGAAAGTAGCCATGTAATGCATTTGAACTGTGGTGTTGGAGAAGACTCTTGAGAGTCCCTTGGACTGCAAAGAGATCAAACCAGTCAATCCTAAAGGAAATCAGTTTTGAATGTTCATTGGAAGGACCGATGCTGAAGCTGAAGCTTCAATTCTTTGGCCACTTGATGCGGAGAACTGACTCATTGGAAAAGACCCTGATGCTGGGAAAGACTGAAGGCAGGAGGAGAAGGGGACGTCAGAGGTCAAGATGGTTGGATGGCATCACCAACTCAATGGACATGGGTTTGAGCAAACTTTGGGAGTTGGTAATGGACAGGGAGACCTGGCGTGTTGCAGTCCACGGGGCGGCAGAGAGTCGGACACAACTGAGTGACTGAACTGAAGTGAATGTGAAGAAGGCAGATAGTTGTTGAGAGCAGTTGGCTTATTCTCTCAGCAGCCCAAAATTTTCATGCTCTTTTGTCTGGTTTTAAGAATTTCTCTTCCTCTATTCGGTTCCCAGCTTTTACTCTAACTTCTGCCAATGAGCCTTAACCTAAACCTTTATTTCTGAAAGTATGGTCTTTAGTTCTTTGAGCATGTTTATTACAGCTGCTATGAACTCTTTGTTTGGATCCTCTCAAATGCAGTTTCCATTTCCTATTTCTCTTCTTGATTCGTTATGCTTTTTGCTTCTTTGCATTAGTTTTAATTTTTTTTGAAAACTGGACATTTTAGATACTTATTGCTGTTTTTCAGTTGCTAAGTTGTGTCTGACTCTTTGTGACTTCATCGACTGCAGCACGCCAGTCTTCCCTGTCCTTCACTATCTCCCAGAATTTGCTCAAGTTCATGTCCGTTAAGTCAGTGCTGCTGTCTAACCATCTCATGTCTGTCGCTCCTTTTCCCATCAGGCTTTCCCAGCATCAGGGTCTTTTCCAATGAGTCGGCTGTTTGCATCAGGTGGCCAAAGTATTGGAGTTTCAGCTTCAGCTTCAGCATCAGTCCTTCCAATGAATATTCAGGGTTGATTTCCTTTAGGGTTGACTGATTTGATCTCCTTGCTGTCCAAGGGACTCGCAAGAGTCTTCTCCAGCACCACAGTTTGAAGGCATCAGTTCTTTGGTGCTCAGCCTTCTTTATGGTCCCCTTCTCATATCCATACATAACTACTGGAAAATATCATAGCTTTGACTATACAGACCTTTGCCAGCTTTTTAATATGCTGTATGGGTTAGTCATAGCTTCCCTTCCAAAGAGCAAGCATCTTTTAATTTCATGACTGCAGTTATCATCCTCAGTGATTTTGGAGCCCAAGAAAATAAAATCTGTCACTGCTTCCACTTTTTCCCCTTCTATTTGCCACAAATTGATGGGACCAGATGCTATGATCTTAGTTTTTTGAATGTTGAATTTCAAGCGAGTTTGTTCATTCTCCTCTTGCACCCACATCAAGAGGCTCTTTCGTTCCTCTTCACTCTCTGCCATTAGAGTGGTATCATTTGCCGCTGAAGATGGAGAAGCTCTGTACAGTCAGCAAAAATAAGACCTGGAGCTCATGAGCTCCTTATTGCAAAATTCAGGCCTAAATCAAAGAATGTAGGGGAAACCACAAGGCCATTCAGGTATGACCTAAATCAAATCCCTAATGATTATACAGTGGAGGGGATGAATAGATTCAGAGGGTAGACAGAATACCTGAAGAACTATGGACAGAGGTTTGTAACATTGTACAGGAGGCAGTGACCACAGTTTTAGATCATATATTATAGCAACTCTAGATATATTGCCCTAACTTTCCCCCGAGTTGTTTTCTTGTGTATTTGGTTAGTGACTTTGCTGGAATATGTCAGTAAGATCCAGCCAGTCCTATTTATCTTGGCTGCCAGGATGTCTGATAATGTGGGGGGTTAACAGAGTTTGAATTATGTTTCTGTCACTTTGCTGAACAACCTTGAATGTATGGTATAACTTCTTTGTGCTGCAGGTTTTCATCTGTTCGATGGGGTCAATAATAATAACTAGTATTATAAATGCATATTATGAAGTACACACTCTTTCTCTGTTTTGCGTGGTGCTCAGTGGTTCAGTCCTGTTCAGCTCTTTGAGGTTGCCTGGGTTATAGTTACAGACACCACGGGCAGTAGCCCGCCAGTTTCCTCTGTCTGTAGAATTTTCTCAGCAAGAATACTGGTGTGGGTCACCCTTCCCTACTCCAGGGGATCTTCCTGACCCAGGGATCAAACTAGTGTCTCTTGCACCTCCTGCATTGGCCAGTGGCTTCTTTACCACTAGCGCCACCTGGGAAGCCATGGCTGCTGGGATGTCTGATAGAGACATAACAGATTTTAATCTGTTCCATGGACATACCAATAACTAGTATTATAAATGCATATTGTGAAGTACACACTTGTTATATGTTTTAGCTAATTTAATCTTCACAACAACTCTATGAAGTAAGTACTTACTATTATCCCCATTTTACACATAACAGAACTGAGGCAGAGAGACTGAGTAATTTTCCCATGAATACACAGGTAATGAGTGATAGTTCTGGGATCTGAACCCAAGTGCCCAGTCCCACAGTTCTTACCCACCACTTATTTTATATATATAGATATATATATCTATATCTATAGCATTTTGAGTTCCATATACATTTTCAAGTGAATTGCCAAAGAGATCTTATTTAAAAAACAAGAAATCTGCTTATTCCACTCATCTACACCCTCTTACCCAGTTTAAAATGTGTTGATGGGTCTACATCACTCTTAGGATCAAAGCAAAATCCCTTGTTGCATCTCTAAACCCCCACCCCACCCCAGGCACTCCCAGGTCACCTCCTCATCATTCTCTCTGCTCCAGGAACCCTGGGCTCCTTCTGTTCCCTCACATTCACCAGGCTTCCCTTCCTGCCACAGGACCTTTGCCCATGTGCTCCCACTGTCTAGAATGTTCTCCCCTTCATCTTTCCTCCTCTCTAGCTCCTAACTTCTGCTCATCTTATGCTTCCTCAGGGAAGCTCTCCCCATCAACCTAGAGTAGATTAAGTCCTTCCATTAGAGGGATTTGGGGTACCAGGTTACCACTCCTTGAAGCACATTTATATTTTATTTGTCTGATTATTTCATAGTATTTGAATTATAAGTGCTAGGATGTCAAAGGCACTGCTTGCATTTGGTAATCAGTATTGCTAGCATCTACCTTAGAGCTTTGTACTTAGCAAGGCCTTATTTATGTATTTTGGAATATTAACAAATGAATGAATAATTAATAGGTGCCTCTGACCTAGACTGTAGCCCAGGGCTCATCCTTGGCTCAAAGGCAAGAATCCCAGAGTTGTGTCTATACTGCCCAGTGCAGTATAGACACTTAGCCAAGCCCTTACCTTAGCCAAGGATATCACAAAGACCTCATACATTTTTTTTTTCATCCAACAAAGATTTATTTAGTCCTTGTGAACTTGGTATTGTTCTAACAGCTGGGGTTTTAGTGGTAGACAAAAAAATCTTTGCTTTCATGAAATTAATATTCTGTTTGAGGTGGGTGGTATATAATAAATAAGTAGTCAAATACTGTCTAGTGGAAGAAAACCAAAACAGGGAAAGTGGAATCAAGTGGGGAATGGATGACCACTTTTGCTAGAGTGGCTAAGGAGGCCTCTCTGATGGGGCGGCACCAAAACAGAGACTTGTAGAAAGTGACAGAGCCTAGAGAAAAGCCTTCCAGGCAGAGGGAAGGGCAGGGGCCATGATCCTGAGTAAGGCAGCCTCCCCTCATCCGCCAAGGGGCAGGAGGCCCATATGGCTGGAGCAGTGAGTCGGGGGACTGGGCAAGGACAGCACAGGGTGCTGGGGGTCACGCCCCAGGACATCATGCTGAGGAGGCTGACAGCTACAAACAGTTGTCACTGTGCTTAACCTGTTTGAGGTCCTGCTGGAAGCCTGTGCTGGTAGAAATGGAGCGGGAAATGAGTCTGCTTAAGAGGCCACTTGTGCCCACGTGCCAGTACCCCTGGGTGGGTCAAGCAGTTCCCTGCTGCCACACTCACTTAGGGTACCTTGCTGTGGAAGTGCTTCTGGCTTCAGAATCATTGTTTACAAAACGGAAGCACTTTCTGAATCCAGCCTTCCTCCTTCTCCACCTTCCTGTGCCAACCTCGTGATTATGTGTGTGGAGTGAACTGGAGAAGCCAGCCAGGAGACTAAGAGAAATCCCCAGAAACTATGAGGCCCAGAGGAAGAAGCATCTCCAGATGCTCTGGCTCAGAACACCTCGTCGTCAAGTGAGCACGTGTGGAAGCATAAGGGGCCGGGCCCCACCCCCAGAGTTTCAGATCGGCAGGCTTTCCTCCAGCCCCACTGGTGGCCACTCCCTTCTACACTCATTCACTGTTCATGACTCATGGAGGACACCCCTCTGCCTGCCCAGGTCTTTTGCAAGTTATATTATCTCAGTCCACAGCGCCCTCTCCTGACTTCTCTGTGGGTCAGCTTCTGCACTTGGGAGTCCTGCCTTGTGTGTCTGCCCAGAGTTCTCCCTGACTGCTCTCTCTCCAGCCAGCATCTGACGAATTGCTGGCCACTCCCTCGTGGGCCTTTTCAGTACCTGTTTCAAGAGGCTGTTTAGCATGGAAATTCAGAGACCTGGTCCCAGATGGCCAGACTTAGGCTTGCCTATCAAAAGTTCTGTGGCATTGACCTCAATTTCCTCAGTTTTAACTTGTCAGAGAGGTCCTCCCCAGCCTCAATTTCTATTGTTCTTTTGCTTCACTTATAATAGAATAATTTAATATTATTTATTTACAACATTATTATAAATAATATAATGTGATGTGGAGATAAAGATAGCTTCCTCTTCGTGGATTTGCTAGGAGAATTCAGTGAGTTAATCTGCCTTCAGAGCAGTGCTTGATGCATAGTCAATTTTGAGTTAATCTTAGCTCTAGCCAACCAGTCCATTCTGAAGGAGATCAGCCCGGGATTTCTTTGGAAGGAATGATGCTAAAGCTGAAACTCCAGTACTTTGGCCACCTCATGCGAAGAGTTGACTCATTGGAAAAGACTCTGAGGCTGGGAGGGATTGGGGGCAGGAGGAGAAGGGGACGACCGAGGATGAGATGGCTGGATGGCATCACTGACTTGTACGCGAGTCTGAGTGAACTCCGGGAGTTGGCGATGGACAGGGAGGCCTGGCGTGCTGCGATTCATGGGGTTGCAAAGAGTCGGACACGGCTGAGCGACTGAACCGACCGACCAACTAGCTATTCTGGGGCCATTCTGGTGAATGTTCCAACTGTTAAACCCTTCTTATTTGTATTCAAGGTGCTCTGGACAGTTCTTAACAGAATCACCTGGGTACTTGTTAAAGGAGCATTCCTTCTTTACCTCATAACTCTTGGATCATAATCTGAGGGGGTGAGTGAGGCTCTGGATTCTGCAGTTTTTACCAGCATCTCTGGGTGACTTTTCCTCTGCTGGGTAATTCTGATGCACAGCACAGCTTGAGAACAAGAGCTTGAATTGGCAAAGCCTGGGTCTGAATCCAACTGAGACATCTGTTGTGGAGTGGCCGTGAGCAAGGCACTTGATATACGAGGTTCCTGGGACCCCAGGAACCTCGTATATCAAAGTGGTACAAAGGCTGCAGCCACCAGACTGCCGTGACCAGCACGTGGAGCCTTCAGCCTGGGCCTGACATACCAGGAGTGCTCCATGACTTCCCGTGGGGGCTCCTGGCTTTTCTGACTCCTCCAGAAGACTGACTTCTGACCAAGCTGGCACCAGACCAGGCCCCTTGTCAGCACAGTCAGAACTGGCCCCGGACGCACCCAGATGCTAATGGGTTTGCTCCTCCCTGGGTTCCCAGCTGTCATTGTGGCCCTGTTCTTTCTCTTCCTTCTTTCAGCCCAGGGTTATCGGCATCCTGTCTGTAAGGACCCAGGTGGGGAGCCAGGATGGGTAAAGGCAAACTGATTTCATAGAGGAAACAGGACTACACAAAATTTTATACATATAATACTCCCATTATAAGTGCCTTCTTAGGAAAAAGCATGCTTTTTTCATGTTTGAACTATACTTATTCTTTTCAAGTTGTTTGAGAGTATAAACCATTAATGCCAAGTGCTGGGTATAAGAGAATGAATGAATGAATGAAACCATACACAGGCGGAAGTCCTCACCGCAGGAGGGAAGGCAGTCGCAGAGAGTGGGCGGCAGCAAAGCTCTGCTTGAAAGCCACACGTGGGACTGTGGGGAGAAGCACTCTTTCTCCCGCCTTCACTGACTCTTCGTCTACCTAGTCATCCACCAGTCTCAAAGAGCTTTAGAACATGAGACCTGAAATCTCTCTCTTTCCCCATGCTTTTGGAGGGTGTATGTTTCTTTAGTTTCCTTGATGCTCTATTTGAAAATTTTCAACCTAGTCTCAGGCTGCTCTAAGAAAAGGAAACCTCTCCATATTTCAATAAAGAGCAATAGTCACTTAATATTGACTTTTTCTCCTATGGTGCTTTAGAGATCACAAAACTGAGGCAAGAAATAGATGGACCCCAGGCCGAGCAGCTGAGGTCTGTGCCTTGTGGACAGATACTCAAAGATGAAGATAGTAGCAGGAGTGAGGAAGAACGGAGCCCTGCCTAGATAAGAGACAAAGAGATCACATATTTCTCATTCTCCAGGTCAAAGAGACCTTTCCAACTACAGATGCATAAAAAGGGAGGAATGCCACCCCCATAGCAGGTGATGTCAACCTCCCCACAGGCCTCACTACTAGAATCCATCTGACTAAGAGAAGCACATGCGCAGGGGAGGACCCTGAGAAAAACCAAATGTGGACTCAGAGCCAGGCAAAGCAAGGTTATTGGCCAGAGGAAACCTGGAAGGAACGCCGCATATTAGTGATTCAGACTACCACGAGGGCGCAACTCTCTGAACCTGTCCATGTGAGTCTATTTGTGATCTTTTTTCCTCCTAATAAACACTTTACTTGTTTCACCACTTTCCATCTCTTTGTGAAAATTCATTCTACAAAGCTAATGCACCAATGTGATCACAATGGCGTAATCACTCACCTAGAGCCAGACATCAAGGAGTGAGAAGTCAAGTGCGCCTTAGGAAGAATCACTTCAAAGCTAGTGAAGATGATGGAATTTCAGCTGACTTATTTCAAATCCTAAAAGATGATGCTGTGAAAGTGCTGTACTCAATATGTGATCAAATTTGGAAAACTCAGCAGGGGCCACAGGACTGGAAAAGGTCAGTTTTCATTCCAATCCCAAAGAAAGGCAATGCCAAAGAATGTTCAAAGTACCGCACAATTGCACTCATTTCACATGCTAGCAAAGTAATGCTTAAAATTCTCCAACCTAGGCTTCAACAGTATGTGAACCGAGGACTTCCAGATGTTCAAGCTGGATTTAGAACAGGCAGAGGAATCAGAGATCAAATTGCCAACATCTGTTGGATCACAGAAAAATAATCTGTTGGATCATAGAAAATTCCAGAAAAGCATCTACTTCTGCTTCATTGACTATGCTAAAGCCTTTGACTGTGTGGATCATAACAAACTGGAAAATACTTAAAGAGATGAGAATACCAGACCACCTCACTTGCCTCCTGAGAAACCTGTATGCAGGTCAAGAAGCAACAGTTAGGACCTTACATGGAACAAAGGACTGGTTCCAAACTGGGAAAGGAGTACGCTAAGGCTGTATATTGTCACCCTGCTTATTTAATTTCTGTGCAGAGTGCAGCATGCAAAATGTTGGGCTGGATGAAGCACAAGCTGGCATCAAGAGTGCCGGGAGAAATATCAATAACCTCAGATATGCAGATGATACCAGCCCTACAACAGAAAGCGAAAAGGAACTAAAGAGCCTCTTGATGAAGGTGAAAAGGGACAGTGAAAAAACTGGTTTAAAACTCAATATTAAAAAAATGAAGATCATGGCATCTGGTCCCATTACTTCATGGCAAATAGATAGGGAAACAATGGAAACAGTGAGAGACTATTTTCTTGGGCTTCAAAATCACTGCAAGATGGTGCTGCAACAATGAAATTAAAAGATACTTACTCCTTGGAAGAAAAGCTAAGACCAAACTAGATAGCATATTAAAAAGCAGAGACATTACTTTGCCAACAGAGGTCTGTCTAGTCAGAACTATGGTTTTTCCATTAGTCATGTATGGATGTGAGAGTTGGACCGTAAAGGAGGGTGAGTGCTGAAGAATTGATGCTTTTGAACTGTGGTGTTGGAGAAGACTCTTGAGAGTCCCTTGGACTGCAAGGAGATCAAACCAGTCAATCGTAAAGGAAATTAGTCCTGGATATTCCTTGGAAGGACTGATCAAGCTCCAACACTTTGGCCACTTGATAACAAAGAACTGACTGATTGGAAAAGATTCTGGTGCTGGGAAAAATGAAGGCAGGAGAAGGGGATGACAGGAATCGAGATGGTTGGATGGCATCACCGACTCAATGGACTTGAGTTTGAGCAAGCTCCAGGAGATGGTGAAGGACAGCAAAGCCTGGTGTGCTGCAGTCTGTGTGGCTGCAGAGAGTCAGACATGCTTGAGTAACTGAACAACTACAACAACGGGCCAGGGTCTTGTTACTGGCCCTTTAGTCTAGTGGCTAGGATTTGTCACCCTCACTACTGCAGCCTGACTTCAGTCTCTGGCCCAGGGAACTGAAATCCTGCTTCAAGTCACTGCAGGCCAAGGCCACTCAAGATCAAAACCTGCCTCCACTAGCCATCCCTATGCCCAGGTAGAAGATACCCCTAGAACCCAGCACCAGCACTGACTCCCAGCCCAAACTCCAGCAGCAGTGCTGAATGATCTGATTTGAGACTGCTATGATGAGTCATCCTAGCTTTATCATCAGAAATTGAGGCACATAGGAATGAAGTAGCCTGTCCATCCTGCCCAGCCAACCCTGGCACAGCCTAGACCAGAACTCAGGTGTAGAAGTCACATCTCTGATGATCCACCATAGTGAAGGGTCTGAGGGAGAGGCCTGGTACCGGGAACACCAACAGTGGGAATTTGAAGAGACGAGAATTTCAGAAACTTGTTCTGAGTCCAGGATCCAGCTCATGGCTAAAACTTGTGACTGTCAAGCCACAGTTTCCATCTGTAAAATGGGAGGAGGAAGGTTATAGCTGCTTAGCAGAGTTGTTGGGATTAGGTAGGACCACATGTACAGGGCTTTAGCCCACAGCAGGGACTAGGAAATGTTTGTGCCCCTTGTCCCCTACTCCCAAACCAAGGATGGCCCCCATGCTCACTGTGCTCCATTTCTGCCCCCTACAGCCTTGCCGCTTTGGCGGCAAGATCATTCTGTATTGAAGGGAGAACATGAATCAAAGAGCCCAAAACAACTTCTTTGTCCCCAAAATTTTGCAAGAAACAAACATCTTAAGTTCTCAATTGCCTTCTCCCTGGCGCACCCTGAGTGGCTTCCTGAAGAATGAATGACAAAGCTGATTGCTGCTTCACAGAGAGGAGGCAGAAAAGGAAAACAGGACGTACACTCTAAGGCTTTTTATGTGTCAGTGACTTAGCAGAGAGAGCTGCAAACTGAGAGCCTACTGGGATTCTGCTTCCGGAGCTTCTGAATCTTCATTTTGCTCATTTAAATTCTGCATTTCAGCCCACTCTGCCTCTATTGATCGGCTTCAGTCTGACTTTTCTAATCTGAGTAGTACTAATTGGCCCAGAAGGACTGCTGCAAGTTAGGTACTCTCCAAGGTTGCTACACTTTGGGGACTTCAACCAAAGATGATGCAGAAAGACCACACTTTTGGAGACAGACAGGCATGGGTCCCTCTCTGCATGACCTTGGGCAATACCATGCTCCTCTGAACTTCGGGTTCCCACCTATAAGATAAGACGTTTGTGACTTTCTAAGATCACTGTAGGGGTAAACAAGGTGAGATGTGATGGCACAAGGAGGCAGAGATTTTTGTATATAAGCCCCCGCATTCTCACAAAAAAATTTTATTATGCCAAAGAAAATATATGAGGGCTGAAATATTGGGTATCACCAATGGCTCCGTGAGCAACACGACACGGTCACATCTGTTGTAAATTCCAGAGATTCACTACTTCCTCTAGGTCATTACAAATCCAGCCCTTGTTCCTGCAGTCTAAATTGAGAAAATAAAATATGAACGCAATGTCTGGAAAATGACTTTGAATTTCAGCACTTAGATTAGAAGGCAGGTTCAATTCTCTGGCTTTAAATGTTGGTGTTTTTCTTGGTTATAACAAATAAATATGCAGAGACGAAACTGATCAACCGTTTCATTGCTTTTAAGAAAACGATGAGATGAACGGCTGCCCTAAATCAGTGTGTCACCGCATTTAATTTGATGATGTTGTTTAGAAACTCTATGTACTGTTTTCTGGGCCAAAACATATCAACCATTCACGAGAAGAAAACCAAAAGACAAACGACGAATTACCTGTAAAGAGGGAAATTATGGTGGCGGTTGACTGTAAGCACAGACTCCATTCCCAGGGGAGGGGCCTGGACTCCAGCAGAACAAAGCAAAGAAAGGCCGGTGGTGCTCAGAAGCTGAGCCTGGATCCAGAGACCTGGGACAGGAGACCTCCTGCTGCCTAGGTTCCTTGGCCTGGGGCGGGTCACTCCCCAGCCTGTGGGGTCTATCGTCTCTCCCATCGCACTTGCTCCTGGGTGCCCCGAGGCTCCACTGAGGGATACCTGTCAGAACTGGGACTTTACTCCTGAGATGTCATTTAATATTCACAAACCTCATGAGCTTGTGTCCTGGGCACATGCCCAAGTTCTCAGAGCAAAGAAGAGAGGCTGAGATTAGAACTCTAGTCTGCTGTCTCTGTAAGGAAACATGACAAGCGCTATTATAAATGTTATGGTTGTCAGGAGGTTGTAGCCAACATAGAACGGCATTAATTAGTTAATTAACAGATATTTATTTAGTATGATCTGGGTGCTGTTACAGACATCAGTAAAAAAAAACAGCCAGGGAGATGGACAATAGCAAGTAAATTCATTTGGATGGTGCTAATTGCTGTGAAGACAGTAGAAGGTGGATTTTCAGTAATGGGAGGTGAGGGTTAGCAAATAAAGCTGAGGTCAGGGAAGACATCTCTGAGCAAGTGGCTTCTGAATAGAGATCACAGGGAGTGGGCTATGGAGGACTATTGGGAGGTCCAGGTATCAGAATTAGTATCAGAATTAGTAAGAGCAAAAGCCCAGGGAAGGACTGTCTTGTCCTGCTGAGGTTCAAGAAGAGGCAGAGTGACTGGAACTTGGTAAGAAAGTGCTGGAAGACAAGAGCAGAGTAGGAGCAGGTCCCATTATGAGGCTATGTAGAGAAGGATGAGGATGAGAGGGACACAGCAAAGCAACAAAGTAGGTGATTGAATGGTTAATCCCATTAGGGAATTGTAAGTAGAAATGGGAGACCCCTGTAAGTTAATGATTACTCAAGAAAACAGGTTTGCTTAACCACGAAACTAAGCAGACTTGCTAAGCAACAAAACCATGCAACAGAAGCATGAGACAAGCCCCAAAACAATAAAACAAGGATGGTATGACCCATATCCTGCTTAGTGAGCTCAGTAAATCAATGATCCCTAGAACATGCTCTCCTTACACATAAAAAACAATCATTTGTGGACCTAGCTTGACCATGTAGGGACAAGGAAACTCTCTTGCCCAACCTGGAGGAGGAGTTGATGATGGAAGCGTGACATCTCCCTTCCCCACTTTTCCTCTGATTATACCACTGTAGCCCTAAGAGTTCCTGGGGTGTGGCATCCTTTCACCTGTCCAACTTGTAAACCTCACAAGTGTCCTATTCTAATAAATCACTTCTCACTGTCAATTTGCCTCTCCCTGAAGCCTTTCTATGCTGAGACATAAAGGACTGCAGTGCCAGAGCTCTTCAGAGACCCCCAAAATTATATCCAATGGTTTCAGTGAGACTAGATTTTCTAAGTGAGATGAGAGAGTTAATTATTCAACTCACGTGGACATTTTAATTGGTTTATTGTTGAACAAGTAATATGATCATTTGATTCAAAATGCAGAAGTTACCAAAAGATAAGCTATCTCCCTAAGCCCTACACCCCATCCAAACAGACACCTCCATGGAAACTATTTAGGAGCTGATTTCTTGTGTTTGTTCAATATCTCTGCAAGTTATCACAGGCATGTACAATCACAAACATACATGCATACTGTCCCCTTGCCCTTACAAATTGTGGCTTAACATTCACAGTTGTTCTTTTCATTTCCTGTCCTGGCAATCATTTGTATCAGCACTAATAGAGTGTTCTCATTATCATTTTTGGGTATGTCTGCAAGTATTCCATTCTGTGGGTGTACCAGTATTTATTTAACTGGTTCCCTAGTGATAGCCATTAGGATATTTCACTTGATTACTTTAAGGGGAAGGAATATTCAGATTTATATTTTAGACAAAGCCCTGCTGCATGGAGGATGGCTCAAGGGAGAGAGATAGTGGAAGCCGCAATATAACTGCCCAGTGGAGTGAAGTCGCTCAGTTGTGTTCGACTCTTTGCGACCCCATGGACTGTAGCCTACCAGGTTCCTCTGTCCATGGGATTTTCCAGGCAATAGTACTGGAGTGGGTTGCCATTTCCTTCTCCAGGGGATCTTCCCAACCCAGGGATTGAACCCAGGTCTCTCGCATTGTAGACAGACGCTTTACCATCTGAGCCACCAGGGAAGTCCTTAGGGAGAGCTATTTAATGAGGGGTAAATAAAATGGGATCAAGGACAACTTTGAGCCCGGGGAATTAGGGGAATGGTGAGACTGCCCCTTCATAAATTACAGCCATGCCATGGAGAAGGGGCTTGTGTAACCCAGTGAAGCTATGAGTCATGCCATGCAGGACCACCCAAGATGGATGGGTCATAGTGGAGAGTTCTGACAAAACATGGTCCATTGAAGGAGAGAATGGCAAACCACTCCTGCATTTTACTGCAAGAACACCATGAACAGTATGGAAAGGCAAAAACATATGATGCTGGAAGATGAGCCCCTCAGGTAAGAAGATATCCAACATGCTACTGGGGAAGAGCAGAGTGCAATTACTAATAGCTCCAGAAAGAATGAAACAGCTGGGCCAAAGCAGAAATATGCTCAGTTGTGAATGTGTCTGGTGGTGAAAGTCTGATGCTGTAAAGAACAATATAGAATAGGAACCTGGAATGTTAGGTCCATGAATCAAAGTAAATTGAATGTGGCAATCAGGAGATGGCAAGAGTGAACATTGACACTTTATGAATTGGTAAACTAAAATGGAGAGGAATGGGTGAATTTAATTCAGATGACCATTATATCTACTACTGTGGGCAAGAATTCCTTAGAAGAAATGGAGTAGCCCTTATAGTCAACAAGACAATTCGAAATGCAGTACTTGGGTCCAGTCTCAAAAATGACAGAATGATCTCTGGTTTGTTTCCAGGGCAAATCATTCATTATCACAGTAACCCAAGTCTATGCCCCAACCACTGATAACAAAGAAGCTGAAGTTGACCGATTCTATGAAGATCTACAAGACCTTCTAGAACTAACACCAAAAAAAAAAAAAAAAGATGTCCTTTTCATCCAGGGGATTGGAATGCAAAAGTAGGAAGTCAAGAGATCTGTGGAGTAACAGGCAAGTTTGGCCTTGGAGTACAAAATGAAGCAGGGCAAAAGCCAACAGAGTTTTGCCAAGAGAACACACTGGTCATAGCAAACACCCTCTTCCAACAACACAAGAGACAACTCTACACATGGACATCATCAAATGGTCAATAATGAAATCAGATTGATTATAGTCTTTGCAAGAAGGGGAAGCTGTATACAGTAAGCAAAAATAAGATTGGGAGCTGACTGTAGCTCAGATCATGAGCTCCTTATTGCAAAATTCAGCCTTAAATTGAAGAAAGTATGGAAAATCACTAGGCTATTCACGTATGACCTAGATCGAATTCCTTATGATTATACAGTGGAGATAACAAATAGATTTAAAGGAATAGATCTGGTAGAGTACCTGAAGAACTATGGATGGAAGTTTGGAACATTGTACAGGAGGCAGTGACAAAAACCATCCCAAAGAAATGGAATGCAAGAAGGCAAAGTAAGGGAGAAAGGGAAAGATATACCCAACTAATGCAGAGACAACCAAGGACAGATAAGAAGGCCTTCTTCAATGAACAATGTAAAGAAGCAGAGGAGAACAATAGAATGGGAAAGACTAGAGATCTGTTCAAGAAAATTGGAGATATAAGGGAACATTTCATGCAAAGATGGGGACCATAAAGGACAGAAACAGTATGGATGTAACAGAGGCAGAAGATATTAAGAAAAGGTGGCAAGAATACACAGAACTATACAAACAATGTGTTAATGACCCAGATAACCATGATGGTGTGGTCACTCACCTAGAGCCAAACATCCTGGAATGTGAAATCAAGTGGGCCTCAGGAAGCTTTACTATGAACAAAGCTAGTGGAGGTGATGGAAATCCAGCTGAGCTATTTCAAATCCTAAAATACGTTAAAGTGCTGTACTCAATATGTCAGCAAATTTGGAAGACTCAACAGTGGCCACAGGACTTCAGTTTTCATCCAAATCCCAAATAAGGGCAGTGCCAAAGAAAGTTCAAACTACCAGACAATTGCACTCATTTCACATGCTAGTAAAGTTTGCTCAAAATTCTTCTAGCGAGGCTTCAGCAGTATGTGCATGAACTGAGACCTTCCAGGTGTACAAGCTGGCTTTAGAAAAGGCAAAGGAACCAGAGATCAAATTGCCAACATTTGTTGGATCATAGTCAAGGCAAGGGAATTCCAGCAAAACATCTACTTTTGCTTCATTGTCTACAGTAAAGCCTTTGACTGTGTGGATCACAAAACAAACTGTAGAAAATTCTTGAAGAGATGGGAATACCAGGCCACCTTACTTGCCTGAGAAACCTGTATGTGGGTCAAGAAGCAACAGGTAGGACCTTACATGGAACAATGGACTGGTTCCAAATTGGGAAAGAAGTACGACAAGGCTGTATATTGTCACCCTGTTTATATGCAGAGTATATCATGCAAAATGCCAGGCTGGATGAATCCCAAGCTGGAATCTAGATTGCCAAGAGAAATATCATCAACCTCAGATATGCAGATGGTAAACACTCTAACGCAGAAAGTGAAGAGGAACTAAAGAGCCTCTTGATGAAGGTGAAAGAGGAGAGTGAAAAAGCTGGTTTAACACTCAACATTCAAAAAATGAAGATCGTGGCATCTGGTCCCATCTTGGCAAATAGAAGGGGAAAAAGTGGAAGCAGTGACAGATTGTATTTTCTTGGACTCTGAGGACAGTCACTGCAGCCACTAAATGAAAAGATGTTTGGCCCCTGGAAGAAAAGTCATGGCAAACCTAGACAGCATAAGACACCACTTCGCTGACTATACATCAAAGCTATGTCTGTATAGTCAAAGCTATAGTTTGTATATTCAAAGTTATTTTTTTTTCAGTAGTCACATATGGATGTAAGAGTTGGACCATAAAAAAGGCTGAGCACAGAAGAATTGATGCTTTCAAATTGTGATGCTAGTGAAAACCCTTTCGAGTCCCTTGGACAGCAATGGGATCAAACCAGTCAATCTTATAGGAAATTACTCCTGAATATTCATGGAAGGACTCACGCTGAAGCTGAAATTCCAATACTTTGGCCACTTGATGTGAAGAGCCGACTCACTGGAAAAGACCCTGATGCTGGGAAAGATTGAGGACAGGAGGAGAAGGAGGAGACAGAAGATGAGATGGTTAGATAGCCTCACTGACTCAATGGACATGAATTTGAGCAAATTCCAGGAGACAGTGAAGGACAGGGGAGCCTGGCATGCTGCAGTCCATGGAGTTGCAAAGAGTCAGACATGACTAAGTGACTGAACGTGAGACTCCCTTATTCTCTCAACAGCATCTCATGTCTTACTTCTGCAAATGGGACCAGCGGTAAATGTACAACTGGCAGTAAAGGATGGATTCTCACATGAGACTTAGACTTTTCTTTTGTGGCCAAAAACAGAAAAAAAAAAAAAAAACATGCATTATATGCTCTAAATTTAACAAAACCATTATTAGGAAATTTCTGCCTCCCATGTCTGAGTGGAATCTGTCCCAAGAAATTTCCTCTGGTCTCATAGCTGCTCTTTCTCTGTCTCCTTTGCAGGGCTTCCTTTATCAGCTGTCTGNAAAAAAAAAAAAAAAAAAAAAACATGCATTATATGCTCTAAATTTAACAAAACCATTATTAGGAAATTTCTACCTCCCATGTCTGAGTGGAATCTGTCCCAAGAAATTTCCTCTGATCTCATAGCTGCTCTTTCTCTGTTTCCTTTGCAGGGCTTCCTTTATCAGCTGTCTGAACACTCACCAGCCATCCTCAGGGAGCAGCCCTGAGCAGCGACCCCCCGCCCCTTTCCCTGCCTACATTTCCCTCTCTCCTTGGAAGATCTCATTCTGCTCTGTGGCTTTTTAACTTTATAAAAAATATTTATTTATTTTTGGCTGCACTGGGTCTTTGTTTCTGTATGAGGGCTTCCTGTAGTTGCAATGTGCAAGCTTCTCATTGTGATGTCTTCGTTTGTTTCGGGGCACAGGCTCTACGGTCACAAGCTTAAGTAGTTTTGTGGCATGCGAGCTCAGTAGTTGCAGCTTGAGTGCTCTAGAGTTTGGGCTCAGTAGTTGTGGTACACCGGCTCAGTTCCTCCACGGCATGTGAAATCTTTCCGGAGCAGGGATAGAACCTGTGTCTTATCCACTGCACCACCAGGGAAGTAGTTCTGCCCTGTAGTCTTTAATGCATCTGTAAGCTGAATCACAGATGCCTGTCTTCAGCTCTGGCCTCCTCCCTGAATTGCCCCTGGAGGTCTGGATACCCAACTGCTTACTTGACATGGTCACCTGGATGTTTAATAGATGCCTCACACTTCACACATTCCATACAGAACCCTTGACACTCTGCTCACAGCTCTGTCTTCCCAGGTCTGCCACAGAGCAGTAAATGGCCACCCCATTCAGCAGCCACCCAGGTGCACAAATCCTAGGAGTCCTATTCAATCTCTCTCTTCTCTTCAGCAAACCTCATCAGTGCTAACTAGAAACATCATCATTTCCCTTCATCCCACCATTCCTACCTCTTGCCTTCATCATCGTTCACTGGATAATGCTACTTATCTACTCTCTCTCCATTCTTGTCTTCCAGGAGCCTTTCTCCAGATAAGTCAGCTCATGCCAGACCCCGTTGAACATTTCAGTGTGTTTCTATCACAGCTGAAATAATGTTAAAATTCTTTCTCAAGGTTCCGGACCACCTCCCAACCCCACTGACACCTCCTTCTCAGGCTCTCTGTGCTTCAGGCATGGCAGCCTCCTTTCTCCCTCCTGAAACCCTGGGACCGGAGTGTTTTCACTCACTGTCCCTCTGCTTGGACCTACCTGCCTGGTGGTTCAGATGGTAAAGAATCTGCCCACAGTGCAGGAGACCCAGCTAAAATCCATGGGCCAGAAAGATCCCCTGTAGAAAGGTACAGCAAGTCACTCCAGTATTCTTACCTGGAGAATTCCATGGACAGAGGAGACTGACAGTCTACAGTCCATGGGGTTGCAAAGAGTTGGACACGACTGAGCAACTCACACTTTCACTTCACTTTCCCTCTGCCTGGAATACTCTTCTCTTGGTTCCCTCATGGCTGGCTCCTTCTTTACCTTCAGTAATCCTAGCTTGAAAGTTCCCTTCCATTTGGTCTAAAGCCCCTTCATGTCCACCTCACGCTACCTGTATCAGTGGGAGTGGGACCACTTAACAACTTTCAAACTCTGAAAGAATCCTGTGTGAAATTCACAAGTAACTGACACCATGCTCCCATTTGTCCCCTTGATGTTTTAGTGATGCTTATGAATCAGTGCTTTGGGCACCTGTGCAAATAATTTGCTCTTTGATCTGGCTCAGCCTGTCACACAGCGCAATAGATGTCATGATAAAAGTCAGCCAGCATTATTGTGCTTCCTCCACCCATCCTAGCACAGAAAATTTCAATAAAGATTGTTCTATTGATTCGTTAACTTTCCCAAGTTCACTGCCATTTTGATTACTTGTACACTTTTTGCTTAAAGTTCTGTGAATTTCATTTTGATAAACTAAACAATTTCTCAAAAATCCAAACAATCAATTTGGCAACATGCAACTTTCATTTCTTTACTTGGTAATAGCACTTAGCATTTAACTTAAGCTTCTTTCTCCATCTCCAACAGAAGTAGTTAAAGCCTGAAAACCAATATTTCAATGTATTACAAGAGAATAGTTACATAATTCTTGTATTAAATTCAAGTTTTATAAAACAGATCATCTTCAAGAAGGAATCACACTAAATCACACAAAATGACTTTTTGTGAAATAAATGACCTTTATTTCAAAGTCTGCCACATATCACTCGGTTGAATGGTCTTCCTGGACACTATTTCCTTCAAGGAACCATACTAATCAGTGGCTTAGAGAAGGCCAGTGATGTCAGAAAGCCAGGGTGAAGCCTTCTGAGAGTGCATTGAAGTCCATCTTCTTCAAGGAAGAAAATAAATACCCACTAACTGCCTCTTTTCTAAGAACAGCTGTGTTCTCTGAATCACACATAGTGGATGCTATATACACAAAATTGCGTTCTAACTGCATCACCATGCTGTTCTAAAGAATCACCATCTGTATGGTTAGAAAAACAGGGAGAGTTTCCCTGTAGGCTCAGTTGGTAAAGAATCTGCCTGCAAAGCAGGAAACCTGGGTTCGATCCCAGGGATGGGAAGATACCCTGGAGAAGGGAATGGCAACCCACCTCAGTATTCTTGCCTGGAGAATTCCATGGACAGAGGAGTCTGGCAGGCTACGGTCCTTGGAGTTGCACAGAGTTGGACACGACTTAGTGACTAACACTTTCACTTTATCTCTTAAGCAGCATATGTAGGTTACACAAGATGGTCCACTGGGGCAAGGGAAGAGAATATTAGGATTTATACTTGTGCTTATTTTAAAATGAGATGAACATTAAGCTTTATTTAGTATTTACTATGTGGTTTGACCCCAGAGGCCACCCTCAGTCACGTATCAGGGACAGTAAGCATGGGAGTTCCAGTGTGAGGAGCTGAGACTCTTGGTCATTTACTAGCCATCAGCATATTACCATGGACCAGTTTCCCTGCTACAGTAAGTCACCAACAGGATTCGCTTGACAGAACTCAAATCTTTAAGTGGCAGAATTTTTACAGTACTTTTAAAGTTTGCCACATATAGTTCCAATTTTTTTCCTAAGCATTCACTAACAAATGGTTCTATTAAAAAAGCAAAAATAGGTTCACAATCCTGCATACATTTCCCCACAACTTTTCATGTCAGTATTTATAGCTTTAGTTCACTTTTTTCTACATTATTCTTTTTAATATTTGCATGGAACAGTCTTCCCTTTCATTATAAGACTAATTGTTCCTAAAAAAATTCATAGGGTGAAGTTTCATAAATGGAAAAGATAATTACTATTTAAATTGATGGTATACAGCAATTACTGCAAGAGTTCATAAACAAAACATATGTTTAATTTTCAGAGCCATGAAAAAAAAAACCTCCCAAAAAAAACAGACAAAGGAGAACAAGGGAAGCAATATGAGTGATGCCTGAGATTTTCATTGCAATAAAGCAGCAAATTTAACTGCAGCCTGCACCAACCAGGTCAGTGTGGACCAGTGGCTGCTCCTGAAGCTCTGCATTAGTCCTTGTAAATGCACTGGAATTCCTCCAATTCAAAGAAAGTATGTTCAGTGAAGCTTCTCATGAGTCAAAATCTTGAACTTGCATGGGCATATCTTTTCCATGATAAGATGCACCATAATTTACTTCCCCACTACTCTATTAACTGGGCAATTGGGTTTGCATTAGTCTGTAAGAGCTACCATAACAAAATATCACAGACTGGGTGACTGAAACAACAGAAATCTATTTTCTCATGACTCTAGATGGTAGAAGTTCAAGACAAGGATATGGGCTGGTTTGGTTTCTCCTAAGGCCTCCCTTTTGGGCTTGCAGACAGCCACTTTCTCACCTGGCTTTGTCTCTACATCTCTGGTATCTCTTCCTCTTTCAATAAGGATGCCAGTCAAGTTATGTTGGGTTAGGACTCCCCACCATGTAACCTTAATTACTCCCTCAAAGTTCCTATCTCCAAATACAGGCACATTCTAAGGGACTGGAAATTAGGACCTTAACATATGAATTTGAGGAGGGCACAACTCAGTTCATAACAGGGTGATTTCCACAGTTTTTACTAGTATTCCCTCACCTGGAGCACTCCTCAATCCACTCCAAATCTCATCCATCCTCAAAGCTCCATGGAATCTTTCCTTCCTCTGAGTATCACCCAGTCCAGTTACCATTATCGCTTCCTTGGTCAACTGCAAATCTCTTCTTAATTGGTTTCGTGGCGTTTCTAATCCCCTCCCTCCAATCCATTCTCCATATAGACATTGTCAAAATGTATATCTAATATAATCATATTGCAACCTCTCAGTACTCTTCCCTGGCTTGTTGCTGATTTAAGTTAAAAATGCAAACTCCTTAGTGTAGTGGACAAAGCCTTGCAGGATGAGATACCTGCCCATTGATTTCATCCTCAACAATGTCCCCCAGTCTACTTTATTCCAGCCACACTTACTACTTCCATGCCCTCAAAATAGCCAAGCATTTTCTCACTTCAGAGCATGACTTGTCTCCTTGGACAGGAGCACCCTTCCAATTCATCCTTCTCATCTCAGATGAACAATCACCCTCTCAAAGCAGAATTTCCCAAACCGCACTGGTGGATGCTGTTGCCCCTGCCTCCCACAGAACCCAAATTTTGTCTGCAGCAGTTATCACTCACCGTTGTCATTAGTATGATTATTTTAAATGCATCTCTCCCACTGGACTGAGAGCTCTGGAAGAGCTGGGACCCCATGGAACTGTTCATCTCTGCATCCCCAATGCCCAGCCCAGGTCCTGACACAGAGTTTGCATTACTCAATAAATGTTTTTTGAACAAATCCACTGGATCATAGAAAAAGCAAGAGAAGTTCATAAAAACACCTACTTTTGCTTCATTGACTATACTAAAAGCCTTTGACTGGATTACAACGAACTGTGGAAAATTCTTAAAGAGATGAGAATACTAGACTACCTTACCTGCCTCCTGAGAAACCTGTATGCAGATCAAGAAACAACGGTTAGAACCAGACATGGAATAATGGACTGGCTCCAAACTGAAAAAGGAGTATGTCAAGGCTGTATACTATCACCCTGTTTAACTTATATGCAGGTACATCATGCAAAATGCCAGGCTGGATGAATCTCAAGCTGAAATCAAGATTGCTGGGAGAAATATCAACAACCTCAGATATGCAGATGACACCACTCTTATGGCAGAAAATGAAGAGGAACTAAAGAACCATTTGATAAAAGTAAAAGAGGAGAGTGAAAAAGCTAGTTTAAAACTCAACATTCAAAAAAACGAAGATCATGGCATCCAGTCCCATCACTTCATGGGAAATAGATAGGGAAACAATGGAAACAGTGACAGATTTTATTTTCTTGGGCTCCAAAATCACTGCAGATGGTGACTGCAGCCATGAAATTAAAAGACGTTTGCTCCTTGGAAGAAAAGCTATGACCAACCTAGATAGCATATTAAAAAGCAGAGACATTACTTTGCCAACAAAGGTCCATCTAGTCTAAGCTATGGTTTTTCCATTAGTCATGTATGAATGTGAGAGTTGGACCATAAAGAAGGCTGAGCACCAAACTGATGCTTTTGAATTGTGGTGTTGGAGAAGACTCTTGAGAGTCCTTTGGACAGTGAGGAGATCAAATCAGTCAATCCTGAAGAAAATCAGTCCTGAATATTCATTGGAAGGACTGATGCTGAAGCTGAAGCTCCAATATTTTGTCACCTGATGTGACGAGCTGACTCATTAGAAAAGACACTGATGCTGGGAAAGATTGAAGGCAGGAAGAGACGAGGATGACAGAGGATGAGATGGTTGGATGGCATCATTGACTCAATGGACGTGAGTTTGAGCAAGCTCTGGGAGATGGTGAAGGACAGGGAAGCCTGGCGTGCTGCAGTCCATGGGATCGTAAAGAGTTGGACATGACTGAGTGACTAAACAACGTTTGGCTGTTCCCTCCATCTGGAAGGCCTTTTTCATTCTCATCCAACTGGCAAATGGAGCCCAGCCAGGTCTTCTGTCTCTCCGATTAGATTCTGAATTTCTTCACGCTAAGGTCTGTGTTTGTGCCACGTAAGGGCATGGTAGTATATGATAAACCTGCTACCTGCTTAATGGTAAAGCAAAACATGTTTATTTTGCTGTGTATCCAAGTCCTACATCATTGCCCTACTGATAGTTCTTGAGTTAAGAAGCAGATACCAATTACCAATCTTCAGTCTGATCCACAATGACAATTACTGGTAGAAATAAACAATATAGAATAAAATTGATAATGTTTAGATGCACCTGCTGCAAAATTATTTTTAAAAAACTCAGAAGACTCATATCTTGAGGATAACATTGAAAATTGAAAAAGTTGGGAAAAATCAGTCCACATGAAACTTGTTCCTTATTAAACATTTATGGAAGACTGCCATCAACAAATTTTAGACCTGGAAAGTTCTACCAAAGAAAACTGAACTTGCTAGTGGTGATCCCCTCTGGTCAAAGATCCCCAGGAACACACATGTAATTGACCAAGTTGAGTTTATTAATTATTGCAGCCAGGGAGAACACACACCACAGGTAAAATAATGAGTATTTCAGAAAAGGGGTTAGAAAGAAATTCACAGGATTTGAACTTTGGATGGTTGATTTGGGGAGGGTTTATGAAAGTGGGGTTTGCATTAGATTGACTGCTTTAAGAAAGCAGGTGCAATTCTGTGACTGGGTAACTCAATAAATCTAATCTCTTGGGAAGGTGAACTACAGGAGGATAAAACTAATTTTTTAAACAATATCTTATTGAAGTACAGTTGATTTACAGTGCTGTTAGTTTCAGGTGTATGGCAAAGTGAATCTGTTATACACATACATATATCCACTCTTTTTAGATTATTTTTCCACATAGGCCTTTACAGAGTATTGTTAGTTATCAAGTTTTTATATAGTAGTGTGTATATGCAACTCCAACATTCCAGTTTGTCTCTCCCCTCTGTACCGCATGGCAACTGTAAGTTTATTTTCTACATCTGTGACTCTATTTCTGTTTTTGTTGTTGTTCAGTTGCTAAGTCATGTCTGACTCTTTGAGACCACGAACTGTAGCATGCCAAGCTCCCCTGTCCTTCACTATCTCCCAGGGTTTTCTCAGTTCCAATCTCTCTCTCCCATCTGTAAGCTAATTTTCTACATTCATTCATTGAGTCAGTGATGCTATCTAACAATTTCATCTTCTGCCTCCCCTTTCTCCTTTTGCCTTCAATCTTTGCCAGCACCAGGGTCTTTTCCAATGAGCTGGCTCTTCAAATCAGGTAGCCAGAGTATTGGAGCTTCAGCTAAGTTCATCTGTACCATATTTTAGATTCCAGATATAAATGATATCATATGATATTTGTCTTTCTCTGACTTCACTCAGTAGAAACTCCACTTGGTAAAGAAGTCACAGTCACTCATTTTGGCCAAGAGAGGGGGATGTTTGGTATTTTGTGGTTGAGAGAGTGACCATCTTTTAGTCTGTGCTGGGACAAAATTGTGTGGTAGCCTAGCTCTGTCTCATTTTAGCATGCTTCCAGAGGATGCTTGTCTGAGGTTAGTATTCTGTAATATTGCTTCTGTTCAGTAGGAGAATAACATGGCCAAACTATGTCAAGTCAGCTTCTGAATGTCTAAGACTGGTTTTTCATTTTTGTTTTCAGTAAAAGGATGTTGACATAAAAAACATCACTATGAGAAAAACTAAAATAAAATGCTTTACACAATTTATTAAACAAGCCAAATGTTTATTATTGTGAAATCTACATGTAAAAGAATCACTCAGAGATAATTTCCATAAAATAAAATGAGATTTTATACTATTTGATTATATTGAATTAAAAAACAACTGATCAAAGAATTAAGTTGGCTTAATGGCATTGGTTCTGGAAAAATTCTTTTGTAGCAGTTTATCACTGTTGATATAATTCCAATTAAAATTATTGGATTCCAGTTTTGTTGGGGCTGTTAATTTGCTACTGTCTTTAGAGGGCAATTTGGCCATAACCATGAAGATTAAAATTGCATTTGGTTTTTGACACAGCAATTTTATTTTTGGAAATTTATTCTACAGAGAAAACTGCACATGTACATAGAGGTATAGCTGAAGCTATTCAGTTCAGTTCAGTTCAGTCGCTCAGT